>JARVGP010000068.1:82383-102605 GCA_029876185.1 Mansonella ozzardi | reverse complement strand
CACATACACACACACACATACACACACACACACACATACACACATACACACACACACATATAAATCACAAGAAAAATAAATATTTAGATAAGAACGCAAAATGAGTAATAAATTTTCAGGATGATCTTCTAGTTCAGAAGATACTCTGAGTACTTTAAAAACAATAAAACATTTTCCTGAATAAATAAACCATAAAAATATGTAGAAGTTAAAAACATAATAAAACTAAGAAGTTTCGGCTTGCGATATAGGAAAATACGAAATTCACACGAGTAAATAGTTATCATCGTCGACTGTCATCTCTTGTTTGCGTATCTTGCGTTCGTAAAAGCTAATCACCAACTGAAAAAATAATTCAATATTATGATAGATTTCTCTTCGAAACTTAACATTTAGTGGTATATGAAATCAAATTAAGCTCGACTTTATATAGGATACCAATACAGATATTTTAAAGCTATAAAATAGACATTCTTTTCTGCCATAGATTCAATGCTAACAACAGAACTCATTATGTCTTCCTCGCTTCCACAAATTAATAAAAATAACTATTAAAACCGAAATAGTAGAATCTATTCGCAATTTGAAACAATCTTCTTTGAAACAGTCCATATTCAAAAAAATTTGAAAGTCACATTTCGGCAAGAACTTACCTGTGGCCAATATTTTACACATATTGAACTTGGTACTCTTTCGAACTTTTTCTTGTGTCTGTATTTAATAATATATGTAAGTGGGAAATCATCTTCTGGTTGCTGAAAAATACAAATCATTCAAACTTATTAAGTGAAAGACAATCTTTTTTTCTATTTTTTTCCTGTTCTATTTGATCATCCCTACAAAAACTGTAAGGAATTTTGTTTGAATAAGGCTAAAAAAGTATAAGCATGAAGATAAACTGAGGAGATGCACTTCGTTCCGTTTCGAAATAGCATTAACTTTCACTATAAGAGATTCAATTTTTTCAGCTAATTTTACAAAATAACAATCATTAAAATAATTATTAAACCCACGCAAACTGCGATGATCATTTCTGGTACCCAACCTTTTTCAATTCCACTTTTACCAGGAGGCGGGCGCACTGAAAAAAGGATCATGTAGATAAGATTTGGAATTGGATGCGAGGCAGTTTCAGAAACATCTCGATACAAAACACTAATCTATATGTATTCGATAAAATAGTTGAATTAAGCAAAGAAAAAACGATGAAATGAAACTTGAATAACTTCTCAGTAGTCGATCTTCTTCATCATCTTCACTTTCACTTGAATAAACGTAGTTTTCTGTTTCGCACAAATCTTCAGAAGCTGGACGCTTTAAGGAATTAGTTAAAGAAGGAGATTCAGGTTGAGAAGTTTGAGAAATATGGGGTGAGCTAATAGAACAATCAGGAATTGCAGACATGGAGATGTGAGTTCCAGAGCAGCTCATTTTAGGTAATGCTTTTCGCGACCTCGCTTTAGAACTTGTTTTGCCCATTAGATTTTGCCATAATTCATTTCGCTGTTTCTTCCAGGTTTCTCTGCAATGTGAATTTAATAAGATGCAATACAAAAAAGAACATTTTTAAATACTACAACATTAATATCAACGTTGGCTTAAAATATATTAATATCACTTAAATGTTGCGCAATTAAGAATCAATAATCGATCTCACTAAGGATACTTGATATCGCGTACAGTGTTCTCTTACTCTTACTTTCTTATTGTCTCTGTTTTTCTGTATTGAGATGTTCCATAGAAATGGTAAAGTTCTACTGACATATCACCACTGCTAAGTCGAAAAAGTTCCTGAATGCCTAGTAGCATTTCCCTCCATCGATATAAAAGAACTAGGCAGTATCATCTTATTGAATCCAGTGATGCTATTGATTTTCAAGTGTTTTAGGATACATGAAGAATTCTGCTCACTTTACAAAACTTTAGACACGGAATTTTTAAGCAAAATTTTTAGTTTAATATAATGGTCTCGCAAGATATTTCGATTTCTTCACTCTACTACAATAGTTATCGTTAATAGTTACTGCGATATTATTAAAGCATTTATCTAATATTCGATGAGATAACTGATTGTGTAAAGAGAAAGTTTATAAAGAACTTTCTTATCGCTTACTTTTGTTGAGCATGAAATTCAGCAATTAATTCATCGCAATCCTGAAACAAATCCTCCCTTACAAACATATCAAAAATAATCCTATTATATCAACTGCTAACAGCATTTCGCCATAAGTTACATAACTGATTTAGTGTTCAACATTACATGAAACAAAAAATTAAAAAAATTTTGGAAGAGGAGAATATTTCTAAAAAGGAATTGAACTGTTAAAGTTATGTTCCAACTTAATTTATCAAATGTTTGGATAACAACAATTAAGGTAATTAAACAAATCATGTCGTATAAATACAAAAAATGTACGAAGAAAAAATGTACGAAGAATTTCTAGTTCAACGAACTGCATCAATTGGAAACTTTCAAGAAAGCTTAAAAAAAAAAAGCTTTCAAGAAAGCTTAAAGATTTTTATTTGCTAAGCATAAAATAAACTCTTCGATACTGGAATATCATTTTCTTTCTTCGTGGATTTGTGAAAAAACTTCTATTACAATTTAAGGGACATTTTTGCTTTAAAAAAATTAATATTAAATTATAGTTTTTTATTAGTTAGTCTTACTAAGAAAAAGCAACATTACCAGATTAGTTTCAGGTTCCCATGTATTTTCCGCGTCACTGTATCCTTTCCATTTCAATAGATATTCTTTCACTTTCTTTCTCTTGTTGAAACGTTCTCCAAGAATTGCCTCTACAACG
Source organism: Mansonella ozzardi (assembly GCA_029876185.1). NCBI lineage: Eukaryota > Metazoa > Nematoda > Chromadorea > Rhabditida > Onchocercidae > Mansonella > Mansonella ozzardi. The sequence goes on along the minus strand of JARVGP010000068.1, from coordinate 99,798 downwards.
AATTCTCCTTCTCCAACTTCTCCAGTGTCCTCATTGTCCATTTCTGGGGTTACTGAAATTAATTGGTTGTAATTACTGCAAGCACAATTATAATGGATACTAGCCAAACCACCTGCTGAAATATTCGAATATGAGAACTGAATAAAACTATGATTAATGGAAAATAGCCATTCAAATCCCACTGTCTGTCCACTCGAATATTATCTCTGCGATAATTGACCAATTCTCTGGTGTAATCGTTTAGTTTCACTTCACTGTATCGAACATAGTCTGGTCATTTCAGAGTGACCTGAACAAAATGTTTTAAATTTATTGTAGCGAAGTAGCCCGGCAGGAGAGCAAATCACTAATAACGCGTTATTAGATATGGGAGTGTAGAAGTGTGATTGTTCCTTTGAGTGCTAATTGTAAGTTAGACCTTTGACCTTAGCTAGCATATTCTTATAGCTAAATTTAAGCTTATCTTATAGATAAGTGATGTCTGAAAGTATGGAAAGTGAAGAAAAGCCGAAAAAGAAGCATGGCAAAGCATGTGATCATATACGGCAAGCACTAAAAAAGTGTCTTAGAGTAAGTTTATATTAATAGGTACGATAGAGTTAGGATTACTTAGTAAGATCAAAATTACGGTAACTGTTAGATTTGTACGATGTCACATTTTGATTGCATTATGAGACAAAAAGGTTCAATTTATTTACGTGTTTTTTATTATGTCTCAAATAAGAAAAAGTGATTGTAGTACGGTAGATCTCTTTTTGTAGCGACTTTTTTATGATAACATAGGCCTTTCTTCTAAATGTATCATCTACGTGAGTTCTACAAAAAGTCTAAAATGCCACATCGTTAGGAATCAGATTGTGTTCAAACAGAACATCGCCACGCAATAGATTGTTTACGTTCACGTGCTGATACTGTTCCGAATCGTTGTTTTCAGCTATTAGATACATTCGCTCAATGTAAATTATTCCTGGTTAGTCTTCATATATTTCTGAGTGTATATGTATATGGAAGGAATAAATTATTAGTGAAAGTTTGCAGACGCAAAACGTGTAAAACAATGCATTTTTCATTGTAGATCGATAATCGTTTACGGACACGTGGACGAAAATTAGATATGCCGGATACACAAACAGCTCCACAGTGAATGAAAATAGCTGGCATTTATGGGATGGCCATACGCAATGGTTTGATTGTAAAGAAAGATAAATTCAAAAAAAATTTACGATTTTCAAAATGTAAAATTCAGGATTTTCCTTTCAGATGCGAAGAATTTATTTTTCGTTGTACATAAAATTTTGGTTACTGTAATCGAAACTTCTGTTATTCATCTCTTATCCATATCAATATATGATTTAATAAATAACTGATTAAATCACAAAACGAAACTAGAATATTGATAGAATTTAACTGAAATGCAAAATAATCCAGAAAGTTAAAGTTGCACGGCTTGCAAGATAATCTAGGAAAAATTAAAGTTCCAGGCTTCAGGATAATGTAGGAAGTTAAAGTTGCACGATTTAAACAGTAAAACTCTCATATTGGTAAGCAATTCAATTTGCTTCGTGATTCACATCTGCTCATTTAAAAGTCAAAATACTAATAGTTCTCGAAGCTTTTTTTTTTTTTATTTTTGAGATCTGATGAGATCTCTTGTAATAACAATTATCTGTTAACGCATCAACTTTGCTGTCTATTATTCACTTGGAACTCCTAGGCGAACAAAAAGTTAACTATCAATTTGCTTGAATTTTACTGGAAGTTGAATTATAAATTTGAGGCCAATTAGGCAATCTCAAATTATGTTTGAAAAAAGTCTGCTTATTTTATAGGTGTAAAAGAATGAAAATTATATTGTATTTAAAAAGGTCTATTTCAGTGTAGCTGTAAAAGGATCAAAATTATATACACATATATAAACAACATAGTTTTTATGTCTTTGCAAAAATCAGTTGGGACAATATCAGGCTTGATAATGGAAAATGAGAGGATTTTATTTAGGTAGATTAAGAAGACAAATAAAATACAAAAATTGCGTGAAAGACACATACAATTACACTCATTGTATTTCCAGGCAGAATAATTCTATGGAAATTTATGGAAAGCTCCTAGCAACATTTTACTGCACTTTCGTACACATTCAAAGACCAACCAGATAAGCCTTGTGATATTTTAAACTGAATAAATTGAATACTAAAAAAATGATAATTGCGGTCAAAAGTTGAATCCTACTTCGAGAAAAATTTTAACAACTGAGATTAAAAGTAGTAAAATTTGCCCAAAAAAGCATTGTCATGTGCACTGTTGCAAGAAGGAAGCAAACAAACATATAAAAAAGTAGTCAGAAATATTTTTCATCGAATGCAAAAAAATCAAATAAAATATTAGTCGTAAAACTTATTTCACCAGAAAGAAATGGAAATAGTATTCTGAGAATCATATTTATAATAACAGTTACCCGACAGCAATCAAAATATACATACAAGGATAATTCTGAAATACTGAAATAAATTCTGAAAAATATATGAGTCAAAGCACTACTATTTTTACCTTCCCGATTAATCTGCTCCCGATAGAACCAAATTTTTTCCCCTTTTTTATTTTTTACATAAATATACATACACAGTTCTATTTCCTTGCTACAGTAATATGAATAATTTTCCATGTCTCATTCCAGTATTTAAATAGTTAATAAATCATAAGAAAATGATAAGCAACCATTCCTCTAGGCAATCATAGGGGAAATCCAGCTAGTAAGAAACTTCATATTATAAATAATAACAAGAACAAAGGAAAAAGGATAGCTATTTCGTGTAAGTTAAAGAAGATTAAGAATAAAAATGTGAACAAAAAAGGCATCAAAAAAATTTAACAGTTTGATTTGAAATACCAAAAAAGAATGAATAAACAGTTAAGAAAGATAGTTAGCAGCTTGGCGTTGTATATAAAAAGTGCTCAAATATCCTTTTCTCGTTCATTATGCATGCGAAGAATTGAGCTAGAGAATTTGTTGAACGAATATATTTAAACATATGGACTGCCTGAAAAAATGTAAAAATCATAAATCCTTATTTTTCGTAGGATTTTTTTTTTTTTTTGGAAAAACTTGACATATCCAAAATATATTGTCTACAATGTCAAAATAATTTATTGGCCACGATGCATTCCTAGCATCTTTTGAACTTTTCATATTTCCTTTCTGAAGACAACAAGCTTTAAAGCACTGAAATAAAATTTGATTTTCTAAATGTCTGTTAAAAAAATGCATGAATAATAAAAAAAAACAAAAGTATTATTACACATGACATAATCTTTCAAAAAAGTTGTAACACTAATGAAGAAAATCGTTAAATCTTTACTGTTATCGTTCACATCACTGTTGAACTCGCTTCATTACTCGCTCCTCAAGAGAAGTATCCCTGAGATAATCAAGACCAATAATTGGGTACTTCTCCTCGGCCAGTATTTCATCTAGCGCTAACCAACATTTCCGATTAAACAGCATAGATTCATATGTACTTTTGCTTTCGGGTAATAGCTGTGACAAATACCTGCAATATTACCATTAGCTAATTGAAAAGTTTTTTTTGCGAATGAAATAGACATAAAGAAAAGAAAATTGCCCATCCAAATATCTGTTAAAAACTCATGCATTATTTCTTCTCGAAAAAAAAATTTCAAAAACATGCTCAAAAACAGGTATTGCAATTGTATCCATGAATTCAAGCTGCAATTTTGGTACGCAAGCACGATCGCGATCCATCATTTCCAGTGGACGATTTCCCATCTGTTTTTCTAGATCTCCTTGCGAGAAAAATTCCTTATAAATGTTTTCCTAAAAATGATAAATATTATTCGAAAGTTGAGAACTATAATCTCAATAGCGGAATTATTATAATACGATCAATTAAAAGCGTCTAATAATTGGCATCAAATATTCACTTATTTCACAATTTTACTCAGTTTATTCACTTCCAAAATTACAGCTGTTGGCAGTTTCTTAAGACAAAGTGAAGAGATATTCCAGAAAAATTCGTTAAGAAATTATGTGAAGCAGTTTTGATCATGTTTAAATTCTATTAATATAGAATCAAACTTACAGCTATTGCTTTGCTATTTTTGAAATCTTTTGTCTGATCGGATAGATCAGCTGAGGTCATCATTAAGCATAGCAGTAAATATCGATGTTGTTTTATTGAACTATCAAAGCCATCTGAAATTTAAGCCATTAAACTTTCAGAAATCCTATAACGTAGCAATCAAGAATCAGTGCCCGCTGAAAATGATATTATTGTAGTTTATAATTGGACGAATATAGTCCGTATACAGCAAATCAGTACTATTCATTATCACTCTTGTACCATTATTACGAGCACACTTAATACATGCTGCTCCTCATTTTTTCTCATAAAAAGTATAAAATTATAGGTCAGTATTTTATAGGATAATTCGGTCTATAGTCTGCACAAACGATAATTTTGATAGTATGAATGAAAGCAAAACAGATCTTTTTTTTTCCGAAACTGAACCAAATAATATCTCGTATTCAAAAGATTTATTGTAACAATCTGTGATATAGTACTTCCCACTTCCAAAATACCTCAAATTTCCATGGAGGGATTTCTTACAAACCGAATATCACTTACCTTTAACCATTCGATCAATTTCTTGCACTTTCTGTAAATGATTGGCTATATCGGTTGCAAGAATAATATCCCTTATGTGATCCAAAACCGAATGAAATTGCTTAAAAAAATAACAGTAATACAAGTTAGAGAATTTTTACTTTGAAGATCTTCAAACCATTTCGTTCCTTAAACAAAGGAGATTCCTCCCTATCAGGATTTTATGCTTCGTGTTAATGTAGCAAGGACAAAAAAAAAACTTATTATTTATTTACATCCGAAAGTACAAAGAAATCTACGCTATTAAGCAGTTTTGAAAAATAACGCTAATAGACCACTACCAGTTTATTTGTTTTTCGAATGTATTAAATTGATTCCGTCAAATAATCTCCTAATTAACCGTATTTAAGCTTTGAAAGGTAATTCCATACTGAATTTAAATTCATAGTCATAATGAGTAAAATCAAAATCCAGAGATTTGGATTAGACAGTGAGATTTAAAATAAAATTCCAGTAAATTTATTTTTAATATTTTTGAACCGATAATAAACCTACAGTTCAGAATAAGGAACTTACATGTCGATTTAATGAAATGAATATATTGCATTCCTCCATATTTAATATTGATATTGTTTGAGCAAAATGGTGTCTTTCCAGTACTGAACCTTCACTGCTATACAACTGAGCTAGAGGTGTTCGCTATAATGAATTGTTATCAAAAACCAAAAATAAAGATTTTAAAATTTCTCTATTACTGAAACTAGTTGATGTGCCATATCATTATTGTTAAATTTAAATTTTAATCTACGAATTTTCTGTCCTTTATTATCTTTGACATCTTCTTCTTCCTTACCACCTTTATTTCAATATCTTTTCTTTCATGAGCCTTAGAAAACAGATTTTGCCAGTATGCATGTGATAGTGGTTGCTTACCTTGTGAATACTTTATTAACGTAAACCTAACAATTTAAGTGAATGAAGTTTATAAGTTTAAGAACAGGAACTAACCGATTGTACTTGGAATGCATTGGTAGTACCACGATGATCGATATCGTGACATAAACTTGCCACAAAAAGAGCAAAACTTTCCAATTCATTGAGTGCATTATGTGCTGTTTCCGTTCGAAGCAATAAATAAGTAAAATGTCCGACAGCAAATGCGTGAGACCAATTATGATAAGGCACATCACGATAACCTTTCTGAACCATCAACAGGAAACATGCCAACTTTTTCCGCTGTAAGCGAAATTGCTGGACAAAACCCAAGTCCTGAAAATAAAGAAAAAAAAAGCTCTTGGTGTGGTATATCTTATATAAATCAATAAATTTTTATAAATCCAAATCATAACAGTAATTCATAATCAAATATGTAAGGAGATTTAAATCCTAAGATAAGATCGCGAATTCCTGCCAAAGATTTAATTATAAGATTTGAAATTTCGAATACAAACCTTAAAAATGGATAATGCTGCTTCAACATAAGTATCGCCTGATCCTATTGAACGTGGTGGAAAATTAAAATGATCAAATTCTGGAGAGAAGACAGCTGTTGATGGAATATCGCCTGCTGTTAATCGTAACAAATCTTCTGGAGCAATCTGCAAAACAAAATAATAAAACGATCCTAGATCTCAAGAATCAAGTATACTGCCAGTTGTCATATTGTAAAGTATCTCTGGTAAGGAAAAAGAATTACGGCAATTACACGGAACAATGTCGAGAAAATTTCCTTTGTTGTTTAATCATTGAATAATATATTATGATATTACAAATCCTAACTATATCAAGTTGCAATGCTACTGCTCAAGTTCACTTTCACTTCTTCTCATTCTTTTGATACATATGACAACTGGCAATTTTTTACGTTTGTTTGACATACTTTGGCTTTCTTGTTCTTTTACATTATTGACTGTTTCATGAAATTATTATTATTTACTAATTATTGTGTATTGTGATATATCGTAGAAAATATCTCTGTGAAAATATCCTTCTGAAATATTTCCATAAATATTTTCCTAATCAAATATGACGATTTCTATTATATAAATACATCACTATGGACTATCAATAATCATTTTGTGTATCATCTTTATTGTTATTAAGAGAGCGTTCTAAGCCCATCTTGTACCAGTTATACTACCGTAATTAGTACTGAACGCTATGATTACTGGAACATGGCGACATACATGTCGAACCGAATGGGAAAAATAGTAACTGAAGATAGTCTACATCCCAGAATTAATTTTAATCAAACAAATCACACACTAAAAGCAAAACCAATGCTGTCAATTAATGTAGTCAATACAATTCATTCTCAAAATTAACATTATAACATTTTACTTTCAAGAATGATACTCTTTTTTCTTTTTCTAAAACAAAATATAAACTTTACCGATAACGTAGAATCTTGTACTAGTAGCTCGGCAGCCAAATGTGATCGTCGATGAGCTTCTTGCAGTTTTCGATAAACAAGACACTGCAAAACAACAAATAGAAGGGAAGGTGTGTATCATATTTGGGAAAATCACTTCCAACCTCATAAATTCACAAGTGAAAAGTAACAAAATTCAAAGTAAAAATAAACGGATTTTATAAATACCAAATAGCTGCTAGGAAAATATTGTTTATGGAATACTACGTCGCTACACTTTATTCCTATTATATATTCGTATTATATATCCAACTTTTTTTGATTTAGGCTCAGCAAAACCGCACTTACTAAAGATACATTTACTTTAGGAAGTTAAAGTCCAATTCTTTGCGTCGTCATGAAAACAACAAATGATACAAATTCTCCTCAGAAGTGTTGCAAAAACTGATTGATTATAAAGTCTTACATGTGAAATGCTGATCGCACAGTATACTGCAAATGTCATCGCAATCTGTTCATCGTGCTTTGTAAAGGCGGGTTTTCCAATTTTATTACATAGTTCTGCCACACCAACAAGGTTTCCTGTGATTCTGTGGACGATAGCAACAAATCAGAGATTTTGTTAAAGCCACTATTTATTTAATAGATTTTGTTAAATTTGCAAGAATAAATGCGAAAAAAACTTAAAATAATTTAAAAGGTTGACGAAAAATCTATCAACAATACCAAATCTATTAGCTAAAAATTAAAAATGATGAAATACTTACTAATACTATTTCTACTAAAATAATAAAATAATCACATTAATAGAAACAATTTTCGAATTTCTCAAGAAGTTTAATTAAATATTTATTTCGGAAAAATAAATTCACATAAATTTATATATATTCCTACCAGAACTATCCTTGATCGGGAAACACAGTATATTTCGTGTAACAAAACCAGTTCGTTCATCTACTTTCGGATAGAAGGCTGGGTGACTGAAATCAGAATCATATCATCAGAAGTTTCGGAAATCATAGGAAAAATCATAACAACTCGCAGGAAAATTTTCTATGTAAATGCTTCACTTCTTTCACTAGATATTATCTCAATTTCTGAATTATTCGGAGAAAAAACATAAAATTTATTATAGTCAAAAAACCACACAAAGAATGATGCTATCTGTCTTTCAATGCAATCTAGTATACAAATCTTGATTATTAAAATTGTGAATGATAAAGCATTTATATCCTATTGGCCATAATTGTCTGAAAGCACAATATCACCTGAACCTTGTTAAATAAAAATTAGTAACCTGTAAGCTTCTTTAACATTCATCATTTGTCCTGTGCTTGCAACTTGTCCAACAATGCCTAGTGACAATGGCATTCTGATTTCTGTCAAATATTCATCACTTGAGCCATTTTTTTCGAATACTTCCGCAACTAATTCAGAGTTTTCACGATCAAGCAAAAACAAAGAACATCTGAAAAAGGAAACCTAACAATAAAGATATGTAAAAAATTGTATCAGCTTTCTTTAATCTTTAAACAAAAATCAATGTTTGAACTTACATTTCTGCTTGCACAAGAGTTTTGGCTTCTTTTGTTATATTTCTCACCAATGAGTTCATATCTTCTGAATAAAAGAAAAAAAACTTTATGAAACAAGCAAAGAACAAACAGTTAAGCCAAGCACAAGCAAATTGGCAAATATGTAATTAAGCTATTAAAATACTTTTGTAGTCATTGAAATACTCTTGCATAACGGCAATGGCTTATGACTCCTCAAAACTAAATCTTGATATAAAAAATATTCTGGCTTGAAAGCTGAAAAATGAAACTTACGTAAGCTGGAGAATACATTTTGCGTCATAGTGAGAAATACTTCGGACTGTTGGGCTAAACGTTTCTGCTCTTCAATATTGGCAACAATGGACAGTAAAGCCGCAATAAGATGCAAATGAGGTAGAACGAAACTGCGTTCCGATTCTATTGTACTAGAATTTTGCTTTTTTTAATAACAAACACATAACAACATTAATAACAACAAATAATTCTTGAATTCATCTCTTCGTATGAACCATAAAAAAATCCTTCTCCACTAAATAATTTTTACTTCTCTTTCTTCTCTAATTATTGAAAAGATTTTCAATTCATAGTACAAAATGAAAATTATGCCATGAAATTATAAACGGAAGATACGAAAAACTTTTTTTCAATAACTAATGATTATCAATATCACCAATACATTCATCTGTTGACTGAATATAAACTATTATCAATTTTGAAATATTGATAGAAACAGAAGAAGTCTGATCAAACTAATCCAGGAGTGAAATGGATACATTTGAAACTTTATAGACAATTAAAAATTAGGGTTGGTGAATAATTAAAATGTGGTTTCGTCATAAAACCGATGAAGATTGCCCTAATAAAATGCCTCTTTTATAATGAGAGCAGGAAAGTGAAGAGATATAAAACAGCCATTTCATATAACTTCCAGAAATATAAAAAATTTTGAAAGTATATTGAAAATTTTTTCGAAAAAAAAGATTACGAGAAGTTAGAAACTCATAGAAAAGATCAAACTAATTTTTTTTTAAAGATTAAATAAAAGTGGAATTTTTCGTTATATTTCAACAATTAAAACTCTGCAGAGAAAAATTAAAGTAAGTGAAAACATACTTCGCATTTTGATGTATTAATAGTAGACCCGCAACAAAATTACTCCGTGCCTGTAATAAAAAGACAGTGCCATTGAGGGAATCGTTTGATAGATTTTCTCCAATACTACTCTTTCGCAATATAGCATATATCCTTTGTCGAAAATCCTGCAAATCGAAAAGAATTAAGTTCGAGTTGACATTAACTGAGGCAATTACTGTAACAACAATACAGCGTAGAAGTGTTGAAGAGCAGTTTGCATTAGAACTAAAGCAATTTGCCTCAACAGGTATGTAAGACAAATTAAAANACGTATTATAACTTTTCAATTTTATTGTTTAAGAAATAGAGAATGAAATTCGAAAGCTCGATAGCACCTTAAAATGAATGACTTCCTATCTATCATTAGTGATTTTGAAAACTTAGATAAACTTTATTTTTCGAAGCAATTACTCGATAACCTTCCTTTTCCATTGCCAAATCTCGGAAAAAATTTCGTCTTTTTTTTCTTGTCTTGTCCCGTACAAAGAAAAACCACATGAAATGGAATACGCAGCTTCACGTTAATTAGACTACATCTTGACACCTGCAAAAGAGGGATGGTCACTATAGGGAATCGAACCTCTTCCACTCCTCCATAGATGCAAAAGTAAGAAATTCTAGTAAAAATAGCCTTACTTTTAATTTCGGATGGTTATTAAGTAAGTCGCAGAGTAAACATGATAATTCATCGTACCATTAGAAAGTATAAGTGTGCAGAAAGATGAAAGCCAATTAAGTTGAGACTATTATAGGAGTATGAAATCTCAATGAAGAAAGATAATGCATATACAGAATAAACGGAACATTAGAAATGTAAGACAGAAATGACTGTTGAAAATATTATAGAACCAATCTGCTACTTTTCTTCCCTACATTCAATTCCCATTTAAAATGCTATTAACCTATTGACCTATGGTAAGATGAAAATGATCGAAATAAATCCCCGATAGCGTTTTTCAACACTTTCATATTTAGTGAGTGCAAATATTTCAACTTCAAATATATCTAATGTTTTATTTATTATCAAATATTTTGCTGCATTAATGGATCGATCTCTTTTCGATTGCCTCGTCAAAATATCTGAGAGAATTTACAAATAAACAAAGTAAGCGAAAAGTGAACTTGCCTTACTCAGCATATCGATATCGATATAAATATTACGTGTATGACATGCATACGGTGGAAGTGACAAGCCCTTACTATTCAACAATAGCGCATCGCCATTAAACATTGACCACAACATATCAGCACTACCCTTTAAAAGCAAATTTGACAAATTATAAACTTTGATTAAACAGAATTATTAATGTTAATGAATAACAGTGAATTATAATTGATAAATTACATAATAATCAATCATTACTATTAATCATTATGAATTCAAATAAATATAACACACAGCATTTAGAACTGTCATCATTCCTGAACGATTTTGACAAAAAAACTATTCCTTGATAATGTATGTCTATACTGGTGCTCATTAGATTTTTCCCAGCTGATTCTTGTAATCATAATTTACCGTTTTTTTTAGACAAACATTACCTCGGTAGCAAAAATAGTCCCAATATTATGATTTACCAAATTAATATATAATTTTAAATTTAAAAAAAGAATACTCGACATAGATTTCTCCCTCATTATTTTTCCGCATAATTTCTGAGTGAACAAGCAATATCTTGTAAAGGCAAACATATTAAATTTCAATTTATTGGATGTTAAGTTTCATAATTTTCAAAATCGACTTGCCAATTATTTAGCAAAAGAAAATGGATCTTTCCCTCCCGTCATTCTCATTCTCTTTTCTTTGTTAACATTATCTCAACTTACCTTACTCATTGTTTAATTTAATTTTCCCATTTAGCAGTATGGATTCAATCTCTATTGCTATATAATATGCGCAAAAAAAAAAAACTGAGACATTTGTTAGCTAATTATGCTTGTTGTCCAATGTTGTTCAATTATTCTTATTGTATGTATGTTGATTAAATCGTACATAAAGTTTACAATAGTTCTTTAGCGGACCTGGATTTCAGATATTTAATATCTCAAAACTCAGATCCTCTTAAAAAGTTTCACTCAGCTAATTTTATTATGAAGGAAAACATTCTTTAGGATGTTAATCAATTTATTCCGCTTAAATGGTATCACTTTTAAGTAAGAAAATGATACTTCGACTGCCGAAGCTATCACAGACAATAATCCCAATTAAATGTATCTTTTCAGCTAAATACTTCAAAATCTCAAATGGCATAGATGTTTTATGTCATTTCGACATGAAAAATAGAAGTCATAAAAAGCAACAAACACGCCGTTGGTAGAGCAAGATGAATATCGGGTCTACTAAAAATCTGCTACTCTCGCAAGGAAAGCTTGGAAAATAAGCACTTGAAAAAAATATGAACTTACACAATGGACTGGTTCTTCCAGTAATTGGTCGCCACAAACCTGAAATATATAAGAATTCAATTTTAAACATAATTTTTATTTCCAGAAATTTCTAGATTCATATTTTAATAAAGGTATCACTAAAAAATTCGTGAAAAAGTGCAGGAATTCTTGAAAAGAAAATAAACTAATATAGTATCCTCTTTAATCAAGCATGCAAAATGAGAAAATGCAGATACATTCATCTTTTCTGCACAATAGCACTAACAGTGCAGAAATTTAATAAGTCGACATGATGATGAGAAGGAAACCCTAAAGGACAGTCAATCAAATGCTTTTCAATTATTTTAAAATGCTGAAAAGCAGCTATGTCGTGATTAAAGAAACTACTTTTCATTTTATTTTACTTACCTGTGATGTTGCTAATATGTATTCTATACTATCTATGCGAAATTTACATTTTCTTATATTTATTAGACAAGAATCCTAGGACATGCAACCTATTAATATTTTTCGACACGTCAATACTGTGTTAAAATACTGACCGATTGCAGAAGCAAAAATCATTCATTTTAAATGTATTCTCATATGATAGATGTATACATTTAAAGTATTATTGTGTATATGTTGAAGCTTAAATGTGAATATAACTGTCCTCAGTGTTGCAAGATCTTTTCCAGTCTATTTTGGAGCGTTAACACGATAAGATCGATTTCCCAAACTATTAGTATTTGAAAAACAAAGATATCTTTCTGCTAGAAATAACATATTAGAAACAGATTTAAGATACTACACTAACCAAATAAATTATACAGAACTTTTTGGGAAAACTGACTATGAAGACCTCCTTATTATAATATATAAATTATTAAGTAAATGTTTATCAATACTTCCTAGCAATAAGAAAACATTACAGTTAATTCTAATCACAATGGACATAGTTTATACTATTCAAACATTATGCAAACAGGAAAAGTATAAAATATGCAGATCAAGAAAGATGCCGATCACATTTCCACATGGATACACAATAATCAATTCACTTAAATTTCACAGTGCTTCAATTTTTTTTATTTAAATTAAGTAATTACTAAAGTGGAGAACATTAATTTCTCTCTCTCTGAAAGTGTTTTATGAAGAAGCAAATCATAAGGAATATTACTGATGTTATAAATAGTAATAGATAGCAAAAGTGCCTTCTGTTCTCTACTGATAATAATCAATAGCAAAGTCATATATTCAAGCAAGGTTAGAGATATAAAAATTGAAATAAATTTAAATTTAAATAGCTCGCAACTTATAATATATATCACTCCAAAAAATAACTGGAAGTATTGAGGTTATTGCTTTATTACGAGCGATTTTCTGTCGTCGGTAAATTGCTTTTTTAAAGGTCAAGCAAAAAATCGTAATGTCATTGAAACAATATCGGAAGATATATTTGTAGTTACAATATGCAAGTGATGGAGAGCAAAAGTAAAGCTTTTCAAAACTGATGTTGAAGTTTAAAATAAGTATCATGGGAACAATAAAATGTATGAAGTTTTTCTAAAAAGATGAAAATTGAAACCTTTCAAATTATGCTACACGGTGAAGAAATAGGGGAATTGAGAGAAATATGTGAAAAATGTTAATGGAATTTTTTCATAGAATTATAAAGTGATAAATTTCAGCGTTTTTGAAAAGTTTTGAATAAACTACTGAAGAATATGAGTAAAACAAATTTCCCAACTTCTGCTATAATATTAAATATGTCAGACAAAAAAAATTAAGACTAGTAATACTGAAGAATAGATACTAGATGAATCTGCTGGAAAAAAACTTTATTTGGGTGATTATACTATCGAAATGGTAGAAGTGATCTAATCACGCCTAATATAAATAATGACTGGAAAACAAAAACTGAGATTTTCAAAACTTTTGTGAGAACTGTAGAGTAATATGAAAAGATCAATTAATTCAGAAAAACCTAATACTCAGAGAATATTAAGCAAGAAAAACAATTACGATAATTCTCGATAATTTTAAAAAGACAATATTTACCTGGCAAAAACAGGAATTACATTCTTTTGAAATCAGCAAGAATGCCGCTGTTCGTGCACTCGTGTGGGTACCAATCTGCAATTTTCTTAAATTTCAATTTTAGATCCTTGACCTGAATGACTTCTGTGCTTTTTGGAAGATCATTAAAGAAAATGTTTCAAAAATAACAAACAGCATTCTATCCCAAAAACTTTCTGAAATTTTGTACACAAAATAGTATGTGGAAATATGATTCAGTGATGCTCTTAAGTGGTACAATTATTAGAAGTAACAGCAAAAGAAATTCCTTTTGCCCATATCAATTTTTTAATTCACACACAACTCTTATTGGCGTTATGTGCAGAGTAGAATGAACTCTTAAAGTGTTACTAGATGGAATCTTTACTCTGTAATGACTCCATCTGATTGAAACACAAAACTAAACTTTATTAATTTTTAAATAATAAGGAGAATAGCATGTTTCGAAAGTTGAGAAAGGTTTTACAACATAATTCAATTCTATTTTATTTGATATTCAAAATTCACAGAGGCGAAAAAATTGACTGCCTTTTCTGATTTGATTTATCGTTGAATGCAAAATTTTTATTTAAAGGAATACTTTAAGCAATTTTTAGCAGTAACAGATTAATATTAATTATCGACATGTCAAATCATAACATTTGAGAAATAAGCACCTGCAATAACTGCAAAGTTCTTGAACTGCTGTTTAAATTTCGTCTGATTGGAAGCTATATTTTCTTATTCGCTTGTAATGTTTTTATTTTGATTTATTTAGACTTTAAAACAATTTAACATCCAACCTTAGATGCCAGCTTTTCTGCACTTTCAACCACTATCAAACGGAAAATATTCTCAAAAAGCCGTCGATTAAAGGTGCAGGTTTTTTGTTTAGCGATTGGCAATAAAAAGGTAATTTTCTCTACTTTTTTTGCTGATAAAAATTTTTGTCATCAGCCGGAAGATCACAACAAGACACACAAAATTTCCATTCCAACAGATATAATGCTCAACGCTCACCATATTTAACTTTTGAAAATAAGTTTAAAATATCCTTCAGTAATATAATGGATGCTACGATGTAGAATCTTTGGTCTACATCGTAGCATTCTTCAAATGCATCTTATGTAAATCTCAAATAGAGTCAATACTGGAAGCAAGTATTTCAGTTTCCAACCAGTTCGAACAATTTCCAGCCTAACATTCTGCATTAATTCTATGAGGCATACATTTCAGGATTTTCAGTTTTTAACTTGTTAAAATAATTTTTACGAGAAAAAAAACTTACCCATGAATTGAGTACTTGTTGGAAACGGATTATATCCGGATTCTCGGCAGCAATATCTGCAGTTACACGACTTAATTCATCAACACCTTTACAATGTGCATCACATGGCTGTATGTCAGCAAATTCAAGTTCTGGATGTGATCCAGTTCCGATGCACAATTTAGAATCACTAGCTGAACGTGATAATGTCAAACGTCGAACCCGAACAACGGTAACATCATAAGATGATGCCTGTGTCATTTTCCTACTTGGAATGTTGTTGATAATAGCCGTAAAAGCACTTTCTGAATCATGCTGTTCACTAATAGTATCAGTTGCTCGTACTGCAGTAGCAATAACTGGTAATGATGTATCAGTGATACCAGAAGTTATGGGATCACGACTACGACAATTTGAATATTCCAGTGTCTTCTGTCCGGTTGATTGCACCGAGAAAGAGAGCGAAGAATCACGCATAGTACCAGTAAACAACGGTGCATTTTCACTTTCTAAGTCGTTTAACAGTTTCATGCAACTTAACGCTGAATGAAGTGTTACCAGCTCTCTTAAAGTAAAAACATTAAAGATACAAAAAACTATGGATGTATTAAGTGTAAACAACTACCATTACAAACAGGTAGCTGAATAGTTCATGCACAATTTAAATGACAACATTTAAAATTAATTCCTTTGTATAGTTTAAAAATCAAGCATAATGGATTCTACGAGTTTTCCACTCACAAAATGAACATCTACGGGACGGCCTTCCAAACGTGCTTAATGTTCGAGGACTTCTATAGCATTTTCTCGAAATTCTCGACACATCCTACGAATTTCTGAGATTCATTCCAGCATCAATAAAGTAGCCTCTCAACATTTTAACCGCATTTTTTATTCAGCAATTTTAGGAATTATGCAAATGTTTTATTTTCCCACATACCTTTTGTGTGAAACGCCAATTTCAACAGGTAAACATAACGATTGGTTTGCTCGAAAAAGACCATCATCTGAGCTATTGATGATACTGCCATTGTTAGCACCGTTATCATTACCATCACACTGACATGCTACATCTTTTACTGTAGTTGCTTGGTGCCAAGGTGCAATAAGAGGTAAAGCATGCAAGGTTGATACGGGATTAGAGTGAGAACTTTCGCATTGCTGTTGTTCACAATCGTCTATGGTAGGATATGTTCCCACAACTAAATTTTTATAATCAATATGGCATAAGCATGCGAATAAACTGGCTTATAATTGTACCTAATTGATATTAATATTAATAATACAAGATATTGGAAATTTCTGTTGTAGAGAAACACAAATAATACGAATAAAACTGATTGCCTTGCCTGAATACATCAGCTTTTTTGCATTCAGAAAAAAGCCTGAATAGCAATTTTTTAATCTAATATTAAAATGAGATCCCAAACGAATATTGATATTCTTGACCACTTATTTGAATGGTGGCAGAAAAATCTTATAATTCTTTTGATTCCCACAATAATAGTTATTTTCAGAATTCCTTTGATGTATAGTATGGAGATTCAAATAAGATTATGAGATTCAAGTGCCAAACGAAAACTTTTCTATTTTAGATGAAAAACTGTTAAATGGAATTAAACACGAAGAAATAATGATTAAAATGTCTTAGAAAGAAGAAGTAATACTTTACTTCCAGTGAATGGCTATGCGTTCGAACACTAATTCTATTTTGCAGCAAATTAAAGCATACTGGGAATCAAGCAGCAACGAGCAAGCGGAAACTAACGAATCGAAATTTTATTTCTCAGCAGTCTAATTTTATCATAATAGCATTGCCGAACTGATGTTACTGCAAACAACTGTGAAAAAAACTATGAAATCGATAGCTTCTGAAAACCAATTATTAAAAAATGTTAAACTGAGCCATTCCGCATCGATCTATTTATGAAAACCAATTATTAAAAAATATTCAGCTGAAGCCATTCCGCATCAATCTATTTATGAAAACCAATTATTAAAAAATGTGCAGCTGAAGCCATTCCGCATCGATCTATTTAT
>JARVGP010000068.1:0-82294 GCA_029876185.1 Mansonella ozzardi | reverse complement strand
ATCTATTTATGAAAACCAATTATTAAAAAATATTCAGCTGAAGCCATTCCGCATCGATCTATTTATTAAAACCAATTATTTAAAAAGTGCAGCTGAAGCCATTCCGCATCGATCTATTTATGAAAACCAATTATTAAAAAATATTTAGCTGAAGCCATTCCGCATCGGTCTAATGATCGATTTAATTTCACACTGAAATGTGAGATGAAAGTGGAGAACAAGGTTACTCTAACTCTACTTTTGTTTACAAACAGATGAAAAGCTACATTTGTCCTTTCCTTCATCTATAATTCATCTAAATAACAGTGCTCATCAATGAAAGCCAGAAGGGGACCAAATTAATCAAATTTATATCCAATAATCAACAGCAATTGAAATCGTTGAAAACATCCGAAAATGACAAACGTAGAAATGTAACCATTCAGAAAGTCTCTTGAGAAGAATAGAAATAGTGGAGCAATATTTGAATGACGATAGTCTAGACTAAGCGTCTCCTTTTGACAATATCAGGAACAACGCAATGAGAGAACGAGTAATCTTTCCGATAATTAAAAACAAATCCTCAATTCCCACTAATCTTTTTCAAATATTTCAAATCATACAAACTCTAAAAAAGTACGAACAAATTCTTGTAATATAGCTATAATTCTTGGAAGTGTTCATCCTGCTATGCATACATTTTAATGAGCTAATGATGAAAGTAAAGTTTTTTGTCAGACTAGGCTTTTCCGCAGCTAACAAACAACAAATCTAAAACAAAACTGCAAATCACGACATAAAACAGTGTAGAAAATCAATATTTCATGTTTTTTACTATACACTGAATAGTACATTATACAGACAAGAATCTTAAAACGTGGATTTCAACCAGATGATCATAGCTAAGAACTAACATGCTGTGAACAAAGACATGCGAATGTGCTTTTACTTTTTTTTGAAATGATTTTACGGCAATTTTAAAGTAGGGGGGAATGGTAAAAAATACACAAGAAAATTATGTAAGGATAATAGTCCGTTTTCTTAATGTTACCATAAAATTTCACTTTTTTATTGATAAAAAACAAATTTCGAAAAACTTAAATGAAAAACATCCACACTATTGAATACCAAATAGATTAATTATTAATAACTCTTTTTTAAATGCAAAGGAAGAAAAAAAAGCACTAGGATTTGATAAGCTTGGCTTCCCATGAACTATTTTGTTTATTCTTCTAATTAATCGAAATATAAAAACCGAGCAAATTTCAAATTAGATTTCATTGGATCGCCACAAAATTAATGCCCAATGTCATTTAATAAAGCAAGTTTATTTATAATTTCTGACGAACCTAATAATTCTGGCAGCAACATTTGATTTCGATGCTCGTCAACAGATGATTGCTTTCGTGATTCCGGATCTGTAAAGGATATAAGAAATAAAGCTACAATAATTTATCGCGCTTTGCTTATTAGAAACAGCCCTCATTCTTTTATAAAACCGGATCTACTTCCAAAAAAAAAAAATTTTTTTACAATTGCCAGACAATTATCCGCATTCAAGCAAGTCTAAAATGACGAATTTCAATAAATTCTTGTCATTCAAAATGAAAGACTTCAGAACTGATAATCCACACAATCGTACTAATCTTTTAAAGAAATCTCAATTTGCATTTTTTCTGGATCTGCTTCAACTTCCAATATATCATCTAGCCAATGCGGAGGATGCAGTAGAAAATCAAATAAGACTCTTTATAACATGCAAAAATTCTCCTTATCCTCACTTATCAAGCCCAAATTTATAATACAATCAGATCAAAGTTTTAAAAATCTAAAATTCATTAGGAATTTTTGAATCCTTTTCATCAATAAAATTTGCTGCACAGGATGACTATTTTTTTTGAGAAAAATGCATGACAAGTTAGGAAATTTCTATATTTTTAAATTTTCCACAACCAGAGAAAAAAATGCGAAGAAAGCTTACTGCTTACTGAATAACATTTCATGCATGAATAAAAATAATTGTTGTAAAAAGACATTCGCTGCTAAGATTTACTCTGAAAAATTCAATAATTGCTAAATTTCAATTCTGAAGGAAAAACGAAAAATTTTAAAGAATGTCACGATACCTCTGATACAGCTAAATTATATGATTGGCTGGTAGCAAATCANAAATAATTGTTGTAAAAAGACATTCGCTGCTAAGATTTACTCTGAAAAATTCAATAATTGCTAAATTTCAATTCTGAAGGAAAAACGAAAAATTTTAAAGAATGTCACGATACCTCTGATACAGCTAAATTATATGATTGGCTGGTAGCAAATCATATGATTCGCTCAATCTCCAACAGTAACAAGCTAAAGTTTAATGTAAATAATTATGCTATCTCTGAACCGTACATGCGTATCCTAAAACTCTACAGTGTTAAAAGATGATGAAACGATTAGAAAGTTAAAAAAAATCTTTCGATCCTATGCTAACGAAAGAAATTGAAAAGTTATAGCAGAATTGGAGAAACCATATGGATATGTAGAGAAGTATGCAGATAGTTATGCATTTATTCACACAGATCAGTACGCAGTGGGAAAATCTTCCTTCCTTTATTACCAAACTTACTGATTACTAAACATCGAACTTACCCAAATCGGAAAAGCTATCGATCGATGCAATATGATCAATAATAGGATCAGAAGGAAGTGATTCATATTTTGCTGAAACAATATGTTCAATGGCTTGCAACTTGCTAACCGGAGATATCTTCCTTCCATGCTGTTGACTTCCTTGTGTCACTACAAAAATCGGCAAGAAACATTACAAAAAGAGCATTCATAACTGGCTAAATAACATTTCAAAACTTATCCTTTATCATATTAATAAAAGATTAGACATCAATTGCAATTCCTCAAATGGAAATTTTTTATTAAATAAATCAAAAGTTTTTAATCAAAAAATCAAAAAAAATTTTATAATATTACCAGAGGAAGATGAATGCGCCGAAGTGATGCCAGCATGCGCACTGCTTTCGCGGTCATTCTGGCTCCGTATACCACAGCAAAGCCAATCGACAGCTCGTAAAAACGCCGTCGTGTTATTTCTATCAATTTCAAACAAAATTTTAATAAATTCGATTTAAGAAATCTGTTAAAACGACGTCAAATACGTTATTATAGAATGTATATGCAAATAAAAATAAATAAACAAACAAATTTAACATAGCTAATCCTGCTTAATTTATAAAATTTAAAAAAAAAACTTTCAAATTTGAAAATTATTTAAAGCAACGAATGCAAACTTTTTTTGTCAAATATTTTCTTGCCAAATTGCAATCTCGATAATGCAATAAAATGACAAAAAATAAACTAAAAAATATAATAGTTGTTTCCCATCTTCAGTCCATCCACATTTTTAATAGAAAAGAATTTTGGAAGAACGCGCAGCATAGCCTGATATGTTTGCATGTTAACTCATCTTATATACGTTGACAAATAAAGCAAGAGATCATATTACATAATGAAATTAAAAATAATTCTTCTAAGTTATTCTGATGTTCAATATACGTTGAAATATCCGAGTTTGCGAAACAAATTTGCGGAAAGTGTAATGCAATGATATTATGCGACTCATTTAAAATCAAATTTCGATGAATCTGAACACTAAATTCAGAACTTCAGAGATTTCTTACAGAAATATAAAGAGTATATTATGTGATCGAAATTCGGAAGCTAATTGAAAAAACGAAGAAAATGAATCTCAATAATTGTACACATCACATAACAGAAACGACAAAATCAGTCGACATCCACAGAACGATCTCTAAATTTGAAAAATGAGTAAGAAAAATAATTCGTTATTATAGACAGATTTTTTCGTTGGTTGTAAAAAATTATTTCGATTGAACAAATGCCAGTCGAATTAATAATACGAAAAATAGAACATTTATCATAAAAGAATTTCAACAATTCAATTAACCCAAAAAAGGAAAGCAAATAATTGGCGACAAATAATTCATCTTGGACATCAACGTGATAGGTTTATGTGACAACAATAATATATCATACAGGTGCCAATTTTGAGCGAATTCGAACAGACAGATTAGTCATTTCAAACAGTTTCATCTACTTTAATTTTTTCTTATCCTTACTAAAAATCTGTTCGCGCATGAAATCAGAGACAGTTAGGGCTTTGCCTACATCTGGAAACAGTAAGAATCTTTTATACACATTCAAAAATAAATATCCTCAATTCACAGAATGATAAACAATTAGCAAAAAGTAGAATACTAAGAAAATGAGAAATGAAGTTTCTTGAAGGATAAAAGTCTCTTTCAGCCTCTTCTGGAAAAGTTATCCTATCACAAAGTTACTCTATCAATTGGATTTCAATTTTTTTTTTTTTTTTTTGATAGCAGCCTTGGTAGAGACGCTGAATATTTCAAAATAGCAAATTAATTAGCTAAGTATTTCAAAGTAGCAAGTTAGTTAGAGCAATTAATTGAAACTCAAAGATTAGTGAAAAGAGATCGGAAATCAAAAGTGTAAAAAAAGAGATTTAAAGGCTACGATATCTTTGGATGTAAAAATCTAAAGGAATATAGAAGAAACTATTATTGACACAAAGCATTGCAGAACACTATGACGCAACAATTTCACACTCACATAAATGTTCATCTTTCTTTTTGTTGAATTTTCAAGAGGAGATAAGTATATAGCATTGTTCAACAACTATTTCCAAGAAAAAAGACGTATATATTCCCAACTCGAACTTCTATCGGAAAAATCCGAAAATCATAGTGTAAATTTCCAGTACAAATTGTTGTAAATCAAAATATTTACAAGAGAAATGATTCAGAACACAAAAAATTAAAATTATTTCGACAATTAAAATAATGAACTATTTTACGGGTAATTAATCTCACACAAATGTCACAATATTGTAAAGATCTCCTAAACTGTAAGCTAATCTCGCATGCAATTTTGTGCAATCAACGACGGTACATTTATAGCACATCTCTTGCTTATAACTAAATTTACATATCAGAATATTGTAAAATTTATGTAGTATATGCATTGTCGAAATATTTTAAAGATTTTCTATGTAACTGTCGGGAAATTGAAGCGATTATCTACTGTCCAAATTTGAAGGTCATACTGTTACAAGCCAAACCCAGTTTTCTATAAAACATTGAGTCGACAATTACTTATGAACTGAATTGCTCGGTCGACTATTTCAATCATCATGCTCTCGCACTTACTTTAGGTAACAATTCCAATATTTCTTTCCTTTCATTTAGTCAGTCAATATATTTCGTCTTTTTTATTATCATTTTTGTTCTTGAATTAAATGCGTTTACCGTATTTCTCTATTAAAGCATTATATAATATAAGCGTACATTCGTAATTGCTCCTCTCAGGAACGAACATTCATATGTCCTCACATACAATACAAAGGAGGAAAATCTTTCAAAATTTTTCAAAAAGGGGAAATCTTCTCACATTTTATTTCCGTAACTCATCCAGGTAAAAATATTGATAAAAATGTAAAAAGCGAAAACAACAAACACTGGAACAAACGCATACAGTTACTTCCCAGCACTATAATAGGATGCGAGAAATGTAAGTTATTTATTTCAATTAATATTTCTCTCTTTCTCGCTATTTCTGAGTATCTGATTTTCAAAGCTTTCTGTGTTTTATGAAACTTATTAATAGGGTCGACATGGTAGAATCATTAATAGTTGAACTCAATAATACACATTCCAGAAACATTTCGGAATATAAAAATTTGTATCGTTAGAAATCAGAAAGTAAGAGAGAGATAGAAATTTTGAGTTTTGTGAAATGGGCACAAAGTGGAAGTCCTGTATAATACAGCGCCAAGTAAGAGCCTTTACCGTGTCGCTGCATTTTTTTAAACCGACAACGGGCAAAAGCAAAATGTGTACAAATAGAGAAAAATGGGAATATAAACACAAGCTGATTATATATATAACAATAAAAACAATAAATTAAATTCTGAATTGATCCATGCAGTGAGAATAGCAATTATGTTGTGTGGTTACAAGTGATTTTTAGCTAACCAAAAAGGAGAAATTACGATAAAAATTTTGACGAGGATTTCGAACGAAACAAGGGATTTAAAGAGAAAAAGATTTTAAAGACGAAAATTTAATTGCAACCAGCAGGAATTTCTTGATATGAAAAAATTTCTGACTAAAATTAAATGATGTAATTTCAGGACGAGCTAGCTGCTAGATATAGCATGTAGATGGCTAACCAATCGAACAAAAAAATTCAAATAAATCTGCTACAAATAATATAAGTATTATTCACATAAAACTGACGAAATATAATTTCGCTTTTCATAGTTTCATTTATTATGGGCACTTTCATTACTTCGAAACTTGCATCATTTGTTTCGATGTATTTTCCATCAATGCTGCAAACGACAATAATCATAACGATGAAAACGACAATAATAGCATCACTCAAAAATATCACACTTTCATTTCATTTCTAACAAAATCAATAATTTCAGTATAAAATGTAGAGGAAAATTGGTAGCAACAGAGCACCGTGTAAATGCTTTAGCTTTTCCAGCACTTAAAGTTATTATGGAAATGAAAAATTTGAAAATCAAAAACGGAGAAAGTGATAATTCTATTTAAATTCTATTTTTATTGTTGATGAAGAAATTTTATAAAACAATTACGGTTTAGCAAGTAACAGAAAACTTAACTGCCTGCTTCCACCCAGAACGAAAAAAGATAGTGCTAACAAGAAAAAGCATATAGAAAGCAGAAACAAATGAGGATAAAAAATGTTCCTGCACTTTTTACAAACTCATTTCCACATCACTAGTGGTCTCCAATCTGCCCTTATGCAGCATATCGACCTACATTCCAGGTCAATATTTTGACTTAGACTCTAAGTATAGCTCGACCCAGACTCCAAACATATCTCGACCCATACTTTATTTTACTCACAATACATCGCAAGGGGAAGAATACCAATTTGGTGCAATCAATTTTCACTGAACTCTCTTCACTGAACAAAGCAGTAGAACAAATATCAACTGAATCCGACAGCTTTGTTGAAATGTTACATCAATCATTTTTGCTATTACTTCTCTACCTGTTACATGATGGTGTTGAAAAAGTACAGCTGGGAAACACTTTTTTCTTCTATCATAAGGAATGAAAATGCTTCAACTTCGACAAAACATTGAAAAACATTAAAAACATTAAAACATTAAAAAAACCAAAACATTACAGAAGTTTTTTTTAAAAAATAGCAAAAAAACAGAAAAAATAGCAAAAAATACCTTTCTGCAATTATATAAAATGAATTATATAAAATGAACATTATATAAAATGAATGATAAAATCTCAAATATTTGCTTGGCACACATCTTAGAATAATTTAATTAGAAGTTCAAACTTCAAAAAGTTATAAGGAATGAAAAAGTAATTTATAAAATAAATCATTAAAAGCAACAAATGTGACGAGAAATAACAAGATTAAGTAGCACTAAGGAGTATATTTAAACTTAGCCATTGCTTAGAATTTTTAATGACATGTTAATGTGAGTATGTCACAGATAAGCATACTTGTATCCAAAATGAATAAAATTATGAAAAAAAGAAAAAAATTAAGCTGAGAAAGTCACAACTATGAGAACTATCGGTCTCATATTTTATCTATACTATGCTTTTTTTTTTCTTTTTGTTTGTTTTCATTTATGAAATGCTATTGGACTTTCTTTAGTGAAAGTAAAAATCACGCAGTGCGGAATGAAAAAAGCAAAGTGACAAATAAACTATGGCTAGCGATCGAAATTGTCAACATTGCTGAATTATCGTTTTAAGATATAATCTTTGTTATCATTTTTTTTTTTAAAGTCATCTAAGTGCGAATTTATCAGCGAAAATAGACAGAAGATCATTCATCAATATCACTGATGAAATGAATATTTTCTAAAGATAATAGAATATTTAATCAGAAATTTGCATCTTATTTATTTTCCAATCAAAATTTAGCTAATATTAAGAATTATATATAATAATTTTGAAATGGAATGTTTTATCTAGCCGTAAGTATCGCATTCTAAACTAAACTAAGCAAATGTAAAAACATTTTGGTGACAATTTATAGAATAAGCAATTAATTCAAGCATTACATGTATTTTTCATCATTTTTGAAATCAAAAAAAAAAAAAAATCGAATTAGAAGAAGTAACCAAAAAACGATGAGAAGTAAAGCACATTTACCTCATCATCACAACCACACTCGTCATCCATTTTCATTTACTGAAAATAAATCGAAGAAATGCTAATAGATTGCCGGGCAATAGAAATAACATCACATTCTCCTATGTAAATTATTGATCCATTTAAAATAAGTTGAAATTAAGGAATTGCAAGAAATTTTTTTTGTTGAAAAAAAAAAAACAGAAAAATAAAAATATAAGTTGAGTTTAAAAGAAAAGAAGAAATCGAACTAGTTGCCCACTTATCATCTTTCATCTTCAAATAAATATGGAAGCAATATATAAAGAAGTCTGACTTGAGAGAAAAAGTTTTTTCAAAAATATTTTTGCAGTATGAACAAGCAAGCCTATTTGATGTAATCTACATAATATCTGACATGCATAAATCGATGTATGACATAAGAAAATTAGAACGATAAATTAGGAACGATAAATAGGCTGAATGAACATTTCACGATGACACAACACATTGCTATTTTGTTTGTTTCATTGAAATTATAGATAAAATTTTCATTTTTCACTTACAACTAATTACAATAAAATGTCAATAGAAAAGAGTTAGAATTAAAAAGTGAACGAATTGAGAAGAATTAAAGTGTGATTCCTTGAAGATAAGATATAATTACCAGGTTTCACGTATATTTTCATTGTTCACATATGAAATATTCTTCTCTCATTTACTTTCATTGGAATCATTAAATTGATCGAAATAACTTTGTATCAATAGAAAGAGTATAATATAAAATATAATTAATAGAAACGTCCTTCTGAAATAATGTAAACTTGGGAATTTTTATATCGAATTTGTCCTTCCTACTTCTTATTCTCACTAAAAAGAAGGTTTGTGTAAAATGGCTCGCTCTGAACCACGTTAAAAAATAACAAAAAACAGGAAACATACATTCTTTTAAATATATGGTAAGGACAATGTGATAAGTGTAGGAATGCATCAGTGGAGATGTGTGTGTGTGTGTGTGTGTGTATGTGTGTGTATGTGTATGTGTGTCTATGTTTCCGTGTGTGTTTTATATATGTGTCTGAATGTTTGTGAGTCTGTATGTATGTGTCTGTGTGTGTATATGTGTGTGTATGTGTGTGTGTGTGTGTGTATGTGTGTGTGTTTATGTGTGTATGCCTTATATACAGCTTGCTTCTACTAGTACAAAAACTTTTGTTTTATAAACTGTCATTGAAATTGTAATCGCTACATCCAATCAAGTTCTTCAGTAGGAATGAATTTTGTTAAAATAGAGTACTTTTCACTTTTCTTTCTCAAAGTAGTTTCAGATGAATCTGAAAAATTAGTCTCACTGGAAAAGATTTTATCATCCATTCAATTTCAAATACTCTCACAAATATCAATAAGAGCAAATCGTTAATGGCAACTTCTTAAGCTTATCTAATTGACTAATCGTTTTGCTTTCATATTTACTCTCAGTTTATCGCGGTATTTGCATTGTGAAATTCGTAACGTCACAAAATTTATTTTCATTCAAAAAAAAAAATTTTTTTTTGAATTGAATTTAATGACACGTTGCTAATGAATAAAACGCTTATTCACAATTTTGTTTATATTTAAATATGTAATGTGAAATTTGATGCAAACTCAAATCTTCATAACATTTGCGATGATATAAAATCATTTGAACAAACAAAATTTTAAAAAAATGAATTAAATTATCAGTCTGTTGTCCTTTCAATTTTACAGCAATCATATCTTTTCCTGAGAGAAATTCTTAGAGATTGTGTTCTAACATTAATTTATGCATGATCAATAACCAAATTATTCCAGTTTACTTTTATTTAAGCCAAATAAAAGTAACGGTATTTTTTCAGCATTCGTAAAGCTTTTAAAAAATTATGGTTTTTTTTTTTTTTTTTTTTTTTTAAACGATATATTGTATATCGTCAAAAAATTTCAATTAATATATTTGATATTTCAAATGTGAAAAGAGCCATTAATCTTATCATTTTACTTTGCTATTATCATGGAGCATTTCTAAAAAGCAATGATTGATGATCATTGAAATGAATATGAAGTGAAATATGAAGTGAGAAAATTGAAACAGAAGGTTACTGCAGAAATCAGAGAAACATCAAAGTATAGAAGCAATTAAATGGATTTAAAAAAAAAAAAAAGGTATTGCATCACCTATCAGAGTGAGTGGTAAGAGTTGTTTAAGGTATAATGTGTGAAGCGATGAGGAAGGATTAATTCAAAACAAGCACCTAAACTAAAACTCATCCATTCAATTTGCTTCCTAAGGTAGAAAAGTTAAAAGATTTGCTTACATGTTTACATTCAAAATACTAAGGTATCTGTGTTTGGTATATATATTCTGATTTTGAATTATCCTTCATAGCTATTTTAATTTAATTGAAATTGTATAAGTTTAAACTGTATGTGTGCTTGTGTCTGTGTGTGTTGTGTGTGTGTGTGTGTGTGTGTGTGTGTGTGTGTGTGTGTGTGTGTGTGCGTTGTGCGTTGAAATTGTATGCGTTACTCTGCTTCAGAACAACATGGTATTGAAAAAAATTCGTCTCTAACTTATCAAAGTGAACAAAGATCAAAGCTGAAAGTGTCAATTTTTAAAACTTGTTCTGTCCGATCAACGTTTTCCATCATAGTCAGTATGAAACGACGAAAAATTAGTGTTAATAACAAATGAAAAATGCTCCTTTATTGCACTTTTAATGAAAAATACTTTTAAAAATACTTCTTTAAGTTTAAGTGAATAAAAAACATATAAAATTAACAAATATTCACGATGATTTGAACATTGGAAAGTTTTATAGTTCTTAAAGCTTTCTTCCATTTTTATGGGTTTTTATTTTACACTGATTTATTTCAATGTCAGCAAAAAATGAAATCCAATCTTTCCTTTCATAAGAATTTCAATTCGCAGAATTTTAACGAAAATTTCGTGGAAAAAATGAATATGTGCCAAGTTAAATTACATCAGCAAAGAATTAACAGAAATGAAAATAATAAAAAGAGAACTGTGAATATGGAATACATAAAAGTGTCTGTTTAAACATTTACTTCATTACCTTCTGATCCATGAATCTAAAATATTTTTGTGGAAAAAATTATCAAGAGATTTACAAGAAAACTGCTGTTGTAATTAATTACACGGATGCCAAGATGTTTGCAGAAGAAGGTACTACATATCGTATGCTATAGTGCATCTAGCAGTAAACAGAATATTTATACCAAAAAACAAAAGAAGACTGTAGCATCGAAATTACAGCTATTCCTTCACTATTAGGCAGTAGTAATATACTTCTAGCAATACTAAATATTTAATCCTTCATTTTAATTCGAACGAATAAAAAAAACTTTAACATAGATGGATGAAATTCGTAATTGTTTGGAAGATGTCAATTTTATAGATAAATGAAGATTCCACAGAAGAGTCTAAATTCTTTAACATAATGCATGTAATCATCACATCATCACATGGATCCTTCTGGAACAGATGGATGATATTTGCAAATTGATTTAAGAAGAGTTCATCAAAATCAATATGAACCACTCAATTGAATCTAAAGATGCATAAATACATTTTGACCAATCAATGTACATTGTGAATTTAGCAGAAAATAAACCAATCGAATAATTGCAATTAAGGAAAGAATAACGAGTTGAAAATATATGCCTTATTCACTGCTAGTAAACAAACCTAATTGAAACAACAATCAAAGATCATACTATAAAACCAAACAATAGGACAACAAAATAGCTAAGCCAAAAGCTTCAACTATCATAGTACGATATCCGATTGGTCAATAAATTTAATTTATGGTCATTTACTCCTCAGACGGGGAATCTATCATCATTGACAAAGCATATGCGTTGGATCTTCTGTCATCATACGGAGTGTCAACTAGCACTGCAACAAGCATCAAGAGATAGTTCAGTTGATTAAAACAGGTGGTTTACTAACATTCAATTTTTCAATGGGAAGCCAGACGGTCAGAGAAATTCACTGCAACACTGCTAAGAAAATTTCATTTAAAATGTTCAAACAAGATCCTTCAATCCATACATTTCAGGTGTTCTGTTTTATTACAAGATTAATTTTGAAATGAATAGCTTGAAATTATTGGGACAAAATTTAAACAAGTATTAGTCAAATATTTTATAAAGATGAGCAATATTATTTCGTCTCTTCCACTCTATTTCACAAGAAGTTCCGGAAGTTTACACAGATATATACTATATAAGTGTATTTTCATAGTTGAATGAAGCATTTTGAAAATAATCAGAATCAGAAGTCTAAAATCAAGCTTTCTGAATCCAATATCATTCTAAAAAATTGATACAAACAATAAGATGCTAACGTGTATCTTGTATAGATAATCTCGGAATATTTGACCATATGATGAATTCAATTTCTTCTTATTAAAACTTTTTTTAGCCATGAATTGCAATATCAACAGAATAACTCACTTCTTGAATGAAAAAAAAAAACCATCCATCCCAAATGTGATCTTTTAGTCAACATCTTCATCTTATTGTTTCCCGAAAATTTGATTTTGAAGTTTTGTAGCATTAACTAACAAAAGTCTCCCGTGCAGAAGAAACCTTTAAAGCTTGAAGTATTTATTGATGAATGAATGATATACACTTGAAACATGTTATTAAAACACAAAAAATTCATCATTGTAGACAAAAAATACTTGAATAAATGAAATTTTCTGTATTGATAAATAGTGGCAGCTCAATTTAAATGTTGAATTTTAGTAAAGAATTTTTAGCTTGAAATTTAATAAAAATGAATCAAAACGAAATGCTTCAAAGCAACGTTAAGTACGTTAGCATTCACAAAGTAATTTCTCAATTATTTTCATCGTTCAGTTGTAAATTATTACGAAACTTTGGAATTTCTTTGCACATACAATACAGTCCTGAGCTAATCATAAACAGATATCTTATTCCTTAATTTGATACTATTTACGACAAAATTCAAGTTTTAAATTTCTATTGTTTCGCCCATCTATAATTGTAGTAAAACTAATGAGGAAAAACAAGTGATAAATGTCGTAAGCAAGGACAAATCCATTCTCTTCTATGCAGAATATACCTTCAATTCTAAATAAATGAACTTAAATGGCTATATGACATCCAATGATGCTAGAAAATATCGTGCGGAAATTTAGCCTAAAGACTTCGAAAAAGCCCAAACACTAAGATA
Source organism: Mansonella ozzardi (assembly GCA_029876185.1). NCBI lineage: Eukaryota > Metazoa > Nematoda > Chromadorea > Rhabditida > Onchocercidae > Mansonella > Mansonella ozzardi. Next base: position 68,854 of record JARVGP010000068.1, on the reverse strand, counting down.
TTTATAGGCATTTCAGTTGGAATGAAACCAGTCAATACTCATCGACAGTCAAAAAAGCTGTGAAAAACAAAAATGAATTCCTTTTTTTGAGAAAAAAAATATGAAAATGATGAGGAAAAAGACTATTTGCAAGAAAATCATTAAATAAATCAACTCAATAAAATTTATAAATTTTTTGATAAACAGGTGGCTAAAATGAAACTGTACTGATTATCTTTGTTATAACGAAACCAATTATCGAAATCAGTGCAACAAAATTACTTGAGGTAGTAGAACAATCAAACCAACTTATGTTAGATCATTATAATTAAAACAAAAATAAAAAGTGGGAAAAATGTGCATGAAATTCCCTACTCTCCTTGAGAAACAAGACACAAAGAAATTATTCGAAAGAAATAAAAACAATAATCAATTCACGAGGGTTCCATACAGTTAGCAAACAATAGAACAGAAAAAATAATGCAAACATATAATGCAAATTCTTTGACAAAAATAATTTCAAGAAACAGCAATCAGTGTCACATTTATTCTTTGAGAAGTTTACACAATTGTAATTATTACCTGCAAAGGCTGTTCCTCGAAACTAAATTAAATGATCAGCTTGGTCCGGTAGATTTAGTAGACGTAACCTTTAGAACTTTTAAAAGTTTCAATAACCATCTCCAACCATTCTAGAACTAGCGCATTTAAAGTGATTTCAAAAATTAAATATTGAAGAATGACATAATCCGTCGCTGTTCAAAAATAAAAATTCTATTTAAGAGCTGCCCATTTCATAAAACTTGGTATCGTCCTGCATGGTATATTTTCGCATACAGCTTTAATATTCAGTGCGCGATCTTCAGTTAATAAAACAACACTTCGATAAAGTCTTATTGGGCGTTCCGCGTCCATATTACACATCGATGCTGACTGTGCTTTTGCTATAGCATCCGGAGGTTTAGGTTGACTTTTCGCAAAGTTTACACAACTTGATAGAATAAAATCGTCATTTACCGCCTGGAATTTTATCCTGTTTTAGCTTGGTAATCTTGATAAATCCAAAACTAAGAGCTTACTATAGTGATACTGAAGAATTTATATATAAAAATGATATTAAGTCATAAAAGCGGAACACTAATTTTTTTTAAAAAGAAGAAATATTTGAAAAGCTATAAAAAAGACAATGAAATTTAATCTTCTAAAGAGCTTATTTATTTAAACTTCAACCCAAGCCTGATTTTGTCATCTTCAATTATACTTTTCTGCATTCCCATGAAATTTTTTGCAAGTACTAAGCCTTCTTCTATTTTTAAGTCATCTTAAAAAAATAAAGTCCGTTACCTTCAGTTCTCCTACGGAACAAATTTCCTCCGTAGCAAACATAAGCGAAGTTAATAGATTCCCTTTACTGGTTATTGTGTAGACTTGAGGTACTTGTTTACCAGTCAAATCTTTCAAATAAGCAACTGCCTCTTTCGCTCGTTCACCAACCCACAAATCTTGAAAATCTTCTTGCCCACCAACAGTAGCTTTTGATGAAGGCAATAGGCGTGACAGGCTTTCTAATTCTGAGAAAACTGAAAATTTCTAATTTTGATTTCTTCTGCATAAATATAAAAACAGAAATTGGATTTGAAAATTTGCAAACGCAAAATTTTTAAAAATTACCAGTTGTTGGCACAAGTACAGTGAATCGGTGACTTTCAACAATTTTTTTAATAGAAGTCAAGTGATCGATAAACGTATTTGTATCCGGTACCAAATATTTCGGACGTACTTCAATAATCACTCGATTTCCCATCGTTTCACGTTCCAGAAGCTTCTTAAGTGAATTTTACATTTAAAATAACTTTATGGCCAGAGCCTTTCATTTCAAAACTAACCCTCTATTTACTATTCCCTATGAGATCAAATATTTTCGTTTCTTTCCAATCAAAATCCATGGATACATGAACTAAAAAGTTAAAATGGAAGAAAAGTATTGAGACATCAATAAAAAGAAAAATTAATAGAATATCGCGAAAAAAACTTGACTGAAGCACACCTGTTTTACTTGATTTTCAAAAACCGTTTGTCTATAATGCTTGTACTCGTCGGATACGTGACTCTAAAAAGTAATAAATGCAGAACGAAAATACAGGAAAAAATTCGCGGTTATAAATAATACATATGAGTTAAGAAAAACCTTTTTTATTATGAAGATAAAAGTGTACTCCATTTGTAAACTTACTAAATTTTGTTCCACTGCTTCATGTTTAAGCTCTGAGTTATCAAACTGTTCATCAAAATCAGCATTACATTCTCTTGTCTGCATACTTTGAACAGTAACTGGTGATGCGCAACGAGTTGCAGCAAAACAACGCAAATGCTCATCGAACCCAAAGCATGGCAATTCTGAGCCATCCAAATATTCTGCTGTTGATAAAATGGATGACAAACGAGCATGAAGAGCCAGAAGAGATAACTGAAATTACAAATATGTTTCTGGATAGGAAAACTCATGACAAGCAATGTGGGGTTGGTCTGACTTTGGAAAATTTTCAAGAGAAGAAGCCAAGAATACCACCAGTCATATTTTTAAAATAAAAATTTGTCATACATTATTGCGGAGGTCGATGTTTGTTAAGGACGACATCCGTAATGACTTCGGCAATACCGTAAACACATCAATAAAGGATGCCAAAAAAACAGCTTCCGGAAGTACAACTTCTATATATTCTTCCGATTTTCCTAAAAAGTTTCAACTATTTATTAAAGGATGTTTCTTCTGTCCACGCAAAAAAATCATGAAAGCAATAATACATCAACGGGTCGTATCTTACATTCTGCCTTATCTAACAAAGAAAAAAGTAACTGACCATCAGACTGTGCAACAGTCCTCGATAAAATTCCTTTGGATTCAGCATCCACTAATGTATTGGCAACATCGGCAAATAATTTCCAAGTATCAACTTGTATAAGTGAAGTTTCGATGGATTCCAACGATGGCATACTCCTGTACAAGCGATTTACGGATGGCATCGATAACCATTCAGAAATAATGAAAACAGCTGGCAGCACTCGACGCGTCTGAAATATTGTAGGAAGTTTAAAATATGAGTTGCATGCATTTAGAAGGCAATAACTGTTATTAAAATTATCTCAGAGCAAAAAAACCTTTAATGACGGGCGAATGGAACCATTTAAAATCTCCGATAAATCTGGCAGTTGGTCGTAAACTGGCCTTAAAATTACTCCAAACAAGCTTAGGACCATTTGCACGGCTTGTTGCTGTTGTAAGGAACAAGTGCCTGGCTCACTATCTGAAATATACACTTCAACGTAAACTCAAGTTTTCATCATTCCAATATGTGTAATATACGATATTAAAATGCCTTAGCAAATAAAAAGCGTGAAAATTGGTCCAATAATTCCGTCCCCCTTCAATTATCTGAATCCCGTTTTATAAACGTTTACAGCTACCAAAACACCTCTACAATCTTCGTCGGCATTATAACCATGCAAAATTAAACCCGAAAAGAAACCCATCTATCAAAATTAAGTCTCACGAAAATTCTATTATTTAATCTTAGGAAACTTACTTTTCAGAGTTAAACTATGGACAGCGTAAAGGAAAACAGAACATAGCTGTATGAGGTGCAAAGACGAAAGTGGACACTCGTCACGTGATATTAACTGTGACAACTGCAGCAATGCTCTTTCGCTGATACTATCATACTCTTCCATTCCAATTTTAGTAATAAGAAGTCCTGCTGTGTGAAGCAAATATGGTACTGCACGGCGAAATAGCTTAAAAATAAAAAGAGAAATTATTTTTCTTTAAGCTATATTTCCCAGTATCTTGACTATCCGAAAGAGTTCTTTTGATAGTTATTTTTATATTTCTTGTAACAGCTTACACATTCTAAAAAACCCCATAAATCCAACAAAACTCATTGATATGAATCCAAAATGGTTAAATTCAAACCTCAACAGTGGAAATTGATCTCAATGCATGGATAGCTCGATGATCTGCAATATTTGCATAATCCCCGGAAGAAAGCTTTCCGTCTTGCGCTATCCAGATTTCTTGTGGCCTGTCAGCTCGAGCAACTGCTGCTTCTGCTTCACGTGTTGCACAGTTGCCAACGCGAGCATCGAATTCTATTTCAAATTCACTTACCTAAAAACAAACGCGCAGAAGTATACAAATAGGCAGAGTTAATTCTAATTTTTCTTGCTTCTGAAAGCCGTAAATAAAAGCTCTTTTGCTGAACAAAAGTGTAAGTTAGTCACGTTGAAAGAAGATGCAACAAACCAATGTCTCAATGAAAACTAAATAGATTAATTTAATCTTGTCCAGCAAAAAGAAATCGAAGAACAGTTCTTGTCAGCCTACAAGCCTTGATAATGCTTATCATGGCTATAGCAAACTAAATCAAAATTTATGCAGGCTGTAATCAAATGAATTGCTTACAAAATCCAAGTAATGCATGGAACAAAATCTTTATTCAAATCATTTTGAATTAGAAAAATGATCAAATGGATGGAGCAATTCGTAGCTCTTACAAACTCGTAGCAAATGAGTTACATTAGAGCTGTTATCGCACAGTAATCTATTCAAAAAATTCCAGTTTCGTCATTCGATCAGTCCGAGGAAAGAAAAACTATTTTCCATTTCCCATAAAAAAGACACTGTAAAATTTACACAGCTTTGTCCGTGATATTTTACTACTAATTAAAACATACTTTCTTCTGGACATGATTGAAAGCGGTGAAAAGTGGTTGTCGCGCGGTTTCAAATGGATGGCGTGCTGCCAGCGCTCGAACGTAATAGAATATTACATCGATCCATTTTGACTACAAAAAGAGAATTTTTTTTTTTTAAAATATTTTCTTTAAAAATTTCCTATCCTACTAAACATATGGCAAAACAACAATTGAACTTGACAAGTACCAAAAAACTAAAAATTGCAATTGCCACTTGTGCGAATCAGAGCAAATTACAAAGTTTTTGGCAGTGATTAAAAAACTGTTATAAAATTCTAATAGCCACGCTAGCAATAAAGTTTTGGCAGTGATTAAAAAACTGTTAAAAAATCGTTGATAGCCACATTAGCACAAAACTTTTCAAAGTGAAGGACGAAATAAACCAAAATAGATGGCAACAAAATAAATGCCCAGCATTTATGAACAGAGAATAAGATAGTATAAACAAGCAGTGAAAATTAAGATGGGCAGTAAACAGTTTTCAATATCCTTTTTTTACTCAAGATCAATAGGATTTAGATACCGATACGAAGCATTAAGAAAGCATTCCTAAACTAAAAAAAATATGCCTGTTACTTATATTATTATTATATCATATAATAACTTACATCATTTACTGAGTGGAAGAGTTTAAAATAATTTTCATGTCAAAAGTATCGCGCTATGAACTTATTTGGTAATCAACTTACATTAGAGCCAATGGTTTACAAAGTCGTATAGAAAGTCCAGAAAAAACCACGATAATAGTGACTCCCAAATAACTTCGAACTAGCATTCTTTGCTTGCATGATGGATTATTAACAATTGTATAATCTAAGAACCAGAATGCACTTAAATGAACCAAATGGGTATTCATTAACACAGATGATTATTCTGTGTTCTGCTAATTAGAACAAAATCGGATAAAAAGCTAATTATGTATCAGATTTCTTGCTCATCCCTTCACTGTTGTTAAGCATTCAGTTAAAAGCCAAGAAATATTGAAAGAAAAAAAATAGAAAGCTGCAAATATGCCATTCTAATGTAATTACTCACAGTTAATCTGCAATTCGCCTAAAGGACCTCCTGCAAAATTAAAGTACTTAAACTGAGAAATACAAAAATCCTGTTCTATATAAATTATTTTTTTTGTCATGAGAAAAAAAAAAACGATCGTCTAACATAAATCCGCATCGCGGAACTGATAAACAACTTATTTTTCTGACAAATATTTTCCACACAAGAGATGCAAAATTATTTGTCATTACACTAGTCTTGGGTCAAAAACTTAGCAGTAAAGCAAAAGTTTAAAGAATTACATCATTCTTGAAATCATTACTGGTTAACTGGAATGTTAATGCTATAGTAGTTTCAATGCTTAATAATCAGTGTTTCAGATGATTACTTGAACAATTTCCTTTTGAATTGGCTATTTCACCCGAACAATTTAGAAAAAAAGTTTGATCTAATGATTCGACAGATAAATTAGTCAACTGAGAAATCACTACGAAATATGGACAACAGACAACTACTTTAAAATTTAAATGAAATCATTGGATTTGCAATGGACCTCATAAACAGCAAGAAGAGCCAACTGGTTGTAAGAACGTCCATTTCCTGCCGCCAACTGCGCTGCTTTCTGGTACCACCTGAAAATCCGAGGAATCAATTTTTCGAAAAAGGATAAATGAGTAGCACTAACACATAGAAAGCTGGAACAATAAATATCTAAGAATTTATTTGAGTAAATTATACTTTAATTGGTTTATATGCACAATTAAATATGAACAAACACAGAGGGCAGCAACACACTTTTATGTTAAAAAAAAAAAATAAAGGATGGGAAACTTACAATCTTGCATGTGAATAATCTTTAGCACCTGAAAACATGCCACTGTAACGGTGCAAATCACCAACCGAAACTGCTAATCTCTGGACAGATAACAATGCCACCTGAAAGCAGAACATTTTACCTTCAACTGTGCAAAATTTTTGAAAGTGGAAAAACATAACTTAGGACAGCAAAACTATGCGTCAAGTGCACCCTTACTATAGATTGAGAGAATAAGATTTTGTTAAAATTGATGAAAAAAAAAGATTAATTAACAACGGACATCTTTGATTTTTCTCTGCTCGTTCTTAATGGCTATTCAGTCATAAATAATCGTAACTACTTATTATCAACAGCACTATTCATTTAACAGAAATGATATCAATAAAATCTTTATTCATTATCCCCAAAAATGAGGCGGAATGATTCGAATCGCTGATTAATAGCAAAAATGGAAACAACAGAAAAATTGAAAATCATATTAACCTTGATGATATGATCCGCCGCTATATGAATCCCAGAACTACTCAGCATACATCCAACGAAATCATCTGATGGTAGACTTGACGGCCAGTACAAATAGTCGTCAATAATAAAACCAAATGCTACTTCATATTTTTTCAACAGCAGTGCATAAAAATCCAGACCCTAAATTTTTTTTTTACGAAAAATAAATTTTACAAAAAAAAAAAAATAAATTTTACAAAAAACTACATTCATCTTCTCGTTTCAAATAAACCAAGAAATCAGCAAAGTAAGTTTTACAAACTTATATCAAAATTTTCCATGTTTGTGCTCTTATTTTACTGCATGTTTTTAGTTGCCATTTTGCTTGCTTTATCTTTTTATTTGTTCACTTATGTAGATCATCATAAGAATTATGATGATCTACATCAGCCTTATCAGTCTCTAATTCTTTGAAATGTCTCTATGCTTGCAATCATCACTTTATAAACAGCTTAATTGGTTCATACTCTAATGTCAACAAATAAAATATTTGATTATAAATCATACGACAATTTCAAATGGACAGCAAGATAATTGCATAATACTGATATCTTCAACAATATTAAATTCATTTACAAAAGTTTCGCTATATGGGAAGTCTATCTTTCAAAAAAATATTAAAAAGTTTGGCACCTGACAGATAAGTTTGGATAAATTTGTGCGAAAAATGCGGGAAAGATTTCCTGTTGAATTACTTGCAGTTCGGAGTGCTTCTATGGAAGTGTAAAAGCACTGCCTCCATAAGTGTTGCTCCAGATTCATCGTATAAGTATAATTGATATTTCTTGTCACAATTGACAAATAAAGTTTCGACAGTGACTCACTGCAATAATTTAGATGCGATTATTTTCACCCAAAATTCTTCTCTTTCTGAAGGGCTTTTCGGGTTTCGATATATTTCATCATTTGTAATTTTCCAAAACGAAAATCCTTATCTTATTCACTTTACACAGCTCACTTATTAATACCAAATCTATTCGTGAGCTTCAAAAAAATCAATCACTCTAACATTTATTGTTAGATAACACCACAAATTTGGTACTTGTTTTGGTACTCTATTGGAACATCCCAATTAATCACTTTAATATTATGTTTTCGTGCTTTATATTGGCATAATGAAAATAAAATCCCCAATGACAGAAGTTGAGAAAAATCTAACTACCTGGCCATCAGGATTTCTTCACTAGCACTCGGATCTGCAGATCTCGTTACTCGCTCGATCAACTGATTGATTGTATCATTCAAAACCTGAATTTGTGGACCTTCTTTGCAAGAAATTTCCAAATGTATTGGCCATTCAGTAGGTGGCAGCTCCCTTCGAAATCTGTTATTTTTCGTCCTCATTGCTGATTCTGAAATGCGACGTTTTCAGCTACAATATCTCATGCATTTAAGCTCCAAGAATCAAGCCGTCGTATTAAGTATGGCATGTAATTTTTTTCAAACAGATAAACTCATCACCTGAAGCATCCGCTGGAAAAGTTACTGATCCATCAGACGGTGATGGTACATCAATATGTTCCGCTCTCTCTTGAAGATTCCTCAATTCACTAAAACCCTTTGCAGACGAAGTCGATTCCACGACATTAGATGTCGAGGCACTATAAGAAATCATTAACATTAAATATTGAAATTATAAATCCGAATAAATCACCATTTATCTAAAAAAACTTTAAAGAAAAAAAAAAAAAACTTTGCATAAAATTTTTGCTAGCTACCTGAAATTCTTATCTCTCTTATTAGTGCGCATATTATTGCGAGTATACAGCGAAGAAGTACAGTTATTCCCAGTTACTGCTGTTTCTTCTGGATTGTATTGCTTCCTGAAACAATGCAAGATAGAATTCCGCGCTTGATACTCTATTATAAATTTGTCAATTTTTACAGAAACAAGTTGTTCATATCTCAACAATTAATGAAGCCGAAGAATGAAAAATACATGAATGAGTAGATAAATATTAGTGGATTGGAAAATATTCAATCTTTTTTTCCATTTCACTAATCTCTAAAAAACTAACCCCATCCTCCATCGATTCCCGCGCTTATTTCGTCCTCCATTTTCATGCCCGCTCCGATATGTGCAACTCGAATCACCCGGTCTTAGAACTGGAAAAACAAAAAGGATTTCTTTCCCATCCTGACAGTCTAATATATACATTTCTATCTATATATATAACTCTAATATAATTCTTTCAAATATGTCTTGTGGAATATTGAAAAATGTCTCATGAATACATCTCTATTTGCATTCACAGGCTATTTTCTTGGGAAATAAGGATATATTTTCACAACAATTGAAAAAAACCTCGGCTAATGAGCGGAGGTTCTGCATCTAAATAACAACTTTCGCCTTTCTTTTCACTGCTTCGGCTAGGAAAATCTGATGCCGCTCGATCATCTTTGGTTGGTGTTCTTTCACCACTGTCACCTTCTACGTCACTTTGTTCTTCGATACTTTCGGCAATACTTGATGTTTGGCTTGTAAAACTATCTATTAAAAAAAATTCGGATTTTAAAAAGCCACCTTAATAAAAAATAAAAGAAAAAATTTTAGAATTAAGAGATTATATGGAAATACATTTTTTGAAGTCCAAAATAAAGAAAACTTCTAAAAGAAAGGAAAGTTACCATTTCGTTGTCTTGGTGGAAGATTATCAGCGAAATGACGCCTATGTCTCATTGACGGTTTCTTAACATTTTTAGGGCAAAATCCATCAAAATCATTACTACCGAGACCTTTTGAACGATTCCGAAATTTAGAAAAAGAGCTGAGATCATGTCGAGATTTTTTATTATGAGAACCAGAGGAGTTCGTTTGCACTAGCTCTTCCTTAATTATACGTTCCTGCTCTTCTCGTTCCTTCTAAAATTTATAGCAAGATTTTGAATTTGTTGTCTAACTCTCATTTCTTGAATTAAATGATTGTAATTGGACATCACAAAAGCAAAAATTTGTTCAGAAAAGATATTTTAAGAACACTATCAATGCAGAAGTTACGAGAAGATTACCTTACGCCGTTCCTCAGCTTCTACTTCCGAACTCCAATCAAATGAAGTCAAATCGATCGAATCAAGACTAGCACAAAAATCCTGAAGAAAACCAATTGTATTATACTTCTTTGCCTTTAATAGCAAAAAATTGAAAAGAAAACCGGCTTTTTGATTAACTTTGGAAATTAGTTCAGTAGAATAAAGAACAAAGATGAAATGAAGATTCTCAAAAAATAAATAAATAAAGATTGCCGGATGTAAAGCATTCATTATTTTTATTTCATTTGATCTTCTTGCTTTCGGTGAATCTTTATAAATAGTATAAACTTTGAACAAAACGGGAAACTGTCAAAAACCTGGAATGATATTTGTTTTGATGTCGCTCCAGGTTTCGTCGACAAATTTTCCTTTTTCTCAGTATCCTGAAGAAATTAAACTTGATCAAAGAATTGTGTGCTTAGTTCAATTCAAATTATGATTAGATTTTCTGCATGTCGTGTCCAAAATTTGAAATATTCTGTGACTCAGTTAACAGGAATTTGATGTTTTCATTCATTTCTAGTGTGCGAGTGAAAGGTTAGTAATTACAGTAATTACAAAAAACACCGAAAATTTTAGTTTCCATGACTGTCTCAAGTTCTTTCAAATTCAAATGATTTAAAAGACCACATAGAAGTGAATTTTAAAAAATGCTTTCTATACTTTCCACTGATTTTATGTCATGTAAAGCAAAAGGAAACCAACCCTCTCGAAAAACGAACTAAATACACCAAATAAAATTCATTTTACCGACTTTAAGTTAATATTTACGCACAACAAACCTGATTATTATCCTGTGATGTGTTATTACCTCGATCGACATGATCATCTTTGTTGTTTCGACAGCTGGGATGATCGAAATCTTCCGACTGATTGCTTCTGAGAGACCAACTTCGCTGGCGATTAAGCGGAATAGGACGTTCAAGACTTGTTCGGCTTAGATCATTGTCATCAGAGTGTAGAGATTCCTAAATTTATAAGATATAAGACAAAAACCGAACGACAATAGCTGATAAGAAGGAGTTCCTGAAATAGTATCATTTCTAATTCCATGAAATAAAACTGAAGGCTATGCCGATGACTTGGAAAACTTTAGAATATTTCATCACCTGCAGCATCAAAAAGATTCAAAACACATCACTGATCATGCTAATAATGATAACCTTCTGCGCTTTAAATGATCTTTTTCGTATTTTTTAGTACAGAAGTCTGACATTTCTCAACATTTTTTTTTTTTTGTATTATCAAATGATAAACTATTTAATTCCTTATATAAATTTATCTCATCGACAATTACGCATGGATCCAAATTATTATATATAATTCTTCTTCAGACTGCAACTTCAGACTGATTTGTTTTGTTTCGTGTAGTACATTTATTGATTAAGAATTTGAGTCATTAACTCTTTTCAATATTATTTCTAAACACAACTGATTTTCCACAACTTAGCATTTCTCATTATGCATAAACCAAATAACGTCCAAACACTCTTTCCTAATACAAAACATACATATCGGAAAAAGCAGAAAAAAATTACTGAATTTCTAGAATCTCTAAACTTACTTCAGCAAAATCGCGGTGCGATGTGAGGGTACGATATTTGTTTGGGTCATGCCTCCTATCTCCACTCTGGTAGCCATGTTGCGAATGGTACTGCCGCTGACGATATCGGTTTGTCGTCGATAATGGATAGCGTTCTTTCTGATAGCTACTACTATTATTCTGAAAGAGTTAAACAAATTTTAAGAAACGTTTTTCGTGAAATACTTTCCGATAAGCTAAAAAGAATATATACGGATTTAACATAAGACCTGTTGGAAAAAAACCGATAATAAACTTATCGTTTGCAATGCATGAAATATCCGTTTTATAATTCTTAATTTTTTAAAAATACTGAAATGTAAATTTGTATAATGAAATAAAATGAATATACTTTTTAAAAATTCCATTAATAATAATTCTATTTAAGTCTCAATTCTATTAAAAAAAGGTGCATGTTAATTAAGAATTATAAGAACAGATCGATGTTTCATGCATTGCAACATCTAAAAATGAACATCGTTCAAAATTGAAGCTGTACAAAAGTCAGATATAACATTATTTTTATGTTCAAATCAAAAAGGTGATTTTGAGGAAAAACGAAAGGCATTTAATCTCATTCATACATAATATTCAAGACCAAAAAGATAAGACCACTTAGAAATTAAAAATACTAACACCTGAGGAAATTGAGTTTAAAATGAATCCTTCCTTTTGATTCCGTGAAGATATTTTAGTTCCAACTCGTGAACTGCCGGGCCCAATATAGTGATATACATCATTTTCTGTGGAGCAGCCTTCATAAAGTGAATGAGAAGAAGTCTAAAACACATCACAGTACCCTGTTTAGAAAAATAAAAAATGCTAAATATTTACAATTTGTACTGAGACTTTTTCAAATTTTAACAAGGCGCGCTGTTCGGTTTCGATGGAAACAAATAATTCTTTTTTTTTTTTTGTATTCTTACTTTTTTCTTCCTAACAAAAATACAATAAAATGTTATAATGTAATTTACAACAGCTAAAAAATATATGTAATTACAATTATTCGAAACAAGTCTAGTTCAATCGAATTGTAAATCTACGTGCTCAATATAAGTCCTGAGTAAGCAATACAGATGCATTAAAAGACTAAATTCTCAGAAGTAATCTTCGAAGCAATTAAATTAAGAAAATTAGAGCCTGGAGCCTCTGCTTAAATCTCATTCATAACAATTTGACACACAGAAAAAAATGAGTAATAATGCGAATGTAAGTATTTAGGAAGTTCAAAGTAAAAATAAAAAAAAAAAAAAAAAACATACAAAACAGTTGTTAGAATTGGAATACATTCGTCTGCCAGGTTTTTTTTTTTGAGAATCAAAACTGTCTGCCAGATGATCGCATGACTTGTTAATGCTATTGCTTGTTTTCCGCAATGATTCAATGGAATTCATTTTCACTTTATACGCACCACTATTTAGTGAACAGTTGCTATTACGTTGTCGATTATCGATATCCGAATTCAAATTAGCATAATCTGAAAATATACGCATATAAAATTGCCATAGTCGTTATCGAAAAAATAGAACAGAGTGAATTCGGTAAATATTTCTTTAAATTTAATTTTGAAATTCTAATAGAAAGTGTCGATACTTTCACGACACAGATATTTGTTTTTGCACTATCGTTAAGCATGACTGCTGCAGCTGTATGATAATCACACAAAGTTCACTTTTAAAGTGTCGTGCTTTTTTTCTTTTTACACGTAAAAACACTACTGTCAAGAATATGGCACAACAGACTTTTAAAAAAATGACATCGTGAAAAAAGCGTAAATACATCTATTTTGCACTCAAAATCTGAGTATCAATAAGAAATAGACAAACAAAACTTTTCATACTTCTAACTTTTATGCAATTATTTCAATTCTCAAGCACCTTATTTTACCCTCTTCTGCATAAAATTATGAACTGCAGCAGGCACGTTATCATCATATTTTACTGAACAAATGAAAAAAATATCTAAATATGAAATAAACAAAAACACAGCAAATAGTATGCTCAAACTGATTCATTTATTAAAATTGTTCCTTTTCTCGTAGTATTCCATAACTAGGCAGAAATGAAAAATTTAATAATAAAATTTATTTGAAGCTTATCTCCTCACCAGATAACTATTATTATATTAATTTGGATGGAATATATTATTCTAATTACTCCGAATTTCATAATAAAACTTTAAAATTTGGAAAAAATTTACCTTTCGCAGTATTTATTGACTTCACTGGCTGTTCGACATTTGCATTCTTTTCTTTCGCATCTGTCTTTTTCCCATTTGTAGAAGTTCTTAGCATTCTGGGACAGTAGAGCTGCATAGTAGGCCGAGCCCTACGTGCGTTACCATTTCGCATTAGTTTTGGCGAATTCTCCGACATTGGCCCATCAAGCATCAAGTAATAGAAATTTTATTATCTTAAAACCAAAAACACAGGTCATCTCAGTTGTAAACATGAAAATTTTATCTTAAATTTGGCAAAACATAATTTTTTAAAGATTTTGAAAATATAGCACTTTCAAAATTGTCAATTGAATTGTTGATAACACTGTTGAAAATCGCCCTATTTATGATACCTTTATAACATAAACTTTTTTGACTTTGTGGCTCGAACAGTCTATTACTATAACAACTATTACGAATAGTCCGAAGTATATAATTAATGCTTATCATATGCAAATAATTCGATAACGATGAGCTATGACTTTTGAAATTTATACTTAGTAGAGATGAATGTTTCAATAGATAAAGAAAAATAAACAACCGTTAAATTAATTGATTAATATTGATAAATAGTAAAAGCTAGAAATATCTAACTTTTATAACTTGGAACTTTGAGGTTTTCAGGGAAGCTTTCAGACTAAAGCATTAGGTAACCTTCTAATTAATTAATTAGTAACTTCTAATACATAATAAGATACATGGATCAACTCTCGTAAATATTAAACCTTCTTTTCTTCGATTAATTACATTATGGAGTGACTTATAGCACATGTATCTCATAAACAATAAAGTGTAGCAATTAAATTTTAGCATAGTAGAGGTTGGCTTTCTTATCATCTAAATATCAAAGAAGGAATTGAAAGCCAACTAAAAAAAAAAAACCACCAACCAAAATAAATTACCACTTACACCTCAAACTCTTGACCCCGCGGTTTCTACCGGATTTAACTTGCCCAAATCCACAGCTACAGCTTGCATCTCAAGAGTGGAATGAAATTGTTAAATCTTACAGCAGCAATTCTTCCTATTTTACTTTTGTTTTGCATTGCAAGTGAGTGGGGAGTACCACTGGATCCAAATGAATGGATGAACAGATATTGGATAAAGATATGTTTGTAGATGCCTTTTTTCTATATTAAAAGTAACCTGCAACGATAAAAACATATTTTAGGTATAGCCATTTTAAGCATTTCTACGATATGTACTCCCTCATTGTCTCGCTGATATTTCCATTTTTATAAAAAATTGGAGAAATGTTCGAGGTTTGATATAGCAAGCAATAATATATGCAATGATTTTTTCAGTATTCACGTATGAGATGAATGTGCCGTACTTTTGTTTAGTCCGAAAATGATCGAAAATATGTTTATCTTGGAACCAAGGATACTATTAACATTCGGAATTAGTCATGGAAGTACATGAGCTGCGAGTAATCAAAAAAGATCATAGAAAACTTCCAATCTTTTCGAGATTCAATTATTTTCTGTCAAAGCTAATGAAAGATAAACATGCCAAGTTGATCAGAATTATACTTTCAGTGAATTAAAATCAAGTCACCAAATCGATTCAGCTTTTACATATTGCCATATTCAGGAAAGTTTCTGAAATATGAGCTCAAAAATTTAAATAAGTGTGAAAAACAAAATTTTTCGGGAATAAACGATGACAAAAGAGATGTAACTGAAACGAAATAAAATGCAATGCTTCGAATGAAGTGATACCTTAGATGAAAATTGTATATGAGTTCTGAACATTTCCAATATCACTTTAAATTTTTATCTCATTCTTATTTCAACAGAATCATTAAGTTTTGAAAAAAATCTCAAAAGTATCCTTAAAAATCCTTCTACTTATTCTGTTCAGCTGAATAGCCAATTTGATCATTGCTGTGTTTGTAAGAAAAACTGTTCATGGACTCTTTACTTGCCATTTTGATTTTTTTTCAGTTTTCTCGAATTGTCAAATCGATTTGATAAACTCATACCAACACTTTGCAATATGAAAATTTCTTTAACTGTTTCTGTCCAACTGCATTTCTTATTACAAATTCCAGAAATTTATCATTTATTTTTCTGTTGTAAAGGCAATATTAATACCATTAATATATATTTCTGGTTTTATAACTAAACAGCCAAGCAAAGGCAAAATTCTAAAAAATATTACCTAATAATCACATGACTATATTTATAGGAAAGATGAAATCATTGCAAATATACATTTTAAAAAAATTTGTTCATTAATTAATTACCGAAAATGAATACACAATGAATTCAGTTAGATAACTGGTGTGTTGGACAATTCAATTCCACCAAATCAAATTTAAAATACTAGAATTACAAATTTAAATGAGGAATTCATTAAGATGAATGAATGGATGACAAGTAATTTGAACTGAAACAGTTAAAAATATTATGCTGACCCTTCTATGCATTCAATTAGTTCACCGTTGATGACAGAGATCATTTGAAAATTGGAATTTTTGGATTCTCAAACATTATTTACAAATAAAAGAAAATTTCGTCTACCATAGAAAAATGCTGACCACAAAAATGTGCTAGACAAATTATCAGACTTTCTAATTCTTGCTTCTCTTCTCTTACTTTCCTTTTCTCAAAAAAACTAAGAAAAATTCCATCACATTTTAGTTCTGCCAATAAAAATTGAAGAACCAAGATAAAATAAAAAAGAAATGAAAAAAAAAATACTTAAGAAATGAGCAATATTAATAATATATAGCTAATAAAACAAATCTAGAAAGTGTTTCAACAATAAATAGGAAATGGATAATGTAAATGAAGCATGAAAAACAGCAATCAGGATTTTAAATTTAGAAAATGAAGAAATAATCTTAATAAAACAGTGAAAAATGGTTAAACATCAAATTTCTCCGTAGTAATAGTACTCATGAATACTATTATTACGAAGTTTTTGCAAGACAAATGCAATCAGCGATAGAACAAATCAGAAATTGGAGAAAATTTTTCAAAAAAAATACTATATAATTATGAATGACATAACAAGATGTGCAATACATGGATGAAATCTACAAATTAAACACAGAATCTCAAATTTCTTCTTTCTGTTCTTATCGTTGCTTTTTTACTTCCTTGATTTTTCCGCTTTTGTATGTTAATTTTGTGTCTGAGTTCCACTACTGTTGGAACGATGAGCGTTAGAAAATAAGATAGATACAAAAAACATACTGAGAAAGGTGAGTAGTAACAAAGAGAAACGGTCCGTATATTGTGGATACAGGAATACAAATGTCCATAATATCAGAAATTTCACTGAAATAAACAAGATTGTTCTAAAAGATATTTTGCCAAGAAAGCAATGAATCCCAGCTCTCGATTGCTATTATAGTTAAATTTAATTTCACTCCTGTTTTTCTTAACCAAATCAAATCTTTTCTTTAAAAAACCTTCAAATTAAAATTATAAAAAATCGATAAGCATGAAATAGCACTCTACCTTCTATTTTTCCATCTACATTCAGATCTTTTCATCATGAAGAAGAAACAATAACGAAAGCTTTAATACTTCATATTACATTTACTGTCCACTTAAAAAACCAAACATTGACATTTTTCAAATTTATTAAGCTTACCGATAAAAATAATTTGGACATATTGGCCAATGCGACTTCCAACCACATTTTCATTCTGATTCCATCCATTAAGTGCTGCAGCATCAGCTGCTGCATCCAACGATGCACCTCTTACTGCCGTTACCCTTGGATCTGGACCCATTACAGCATTATAACAATAACGGAGAGCCCGTAAGAAAGCATTTTGCACTCGTATTAATCTAGAAATGACGATTAATCACTTTAGCAATATAATGAGCAGAAATCATAAAACACGAAACTTGAGAAAGTTAAACAAGACTAATTTACGAAGTAATCTGCCAGAAAACTGAAGATTTAAACAACAGATTTAACGGGATTTTATCTTTTTTCAGCAATTTTCGCTTTATACACATTTTGAGTTTTAGAATCATTTTTGAAAGCTACCTTTAAGAAACTGAACACTTTCCTGCTCAAATATTTATCTTTAATAACCAAATCCATTTTCTAAAAGAATTTTTCGAAATCCAGAGTGAAAGAGAAAACTATACATACATGGGATCATTTTGATTGTCATCAATAGAATGACCTCGAAATGTCCGAAAAATGGTTTGAGTTAATTCATCTGTTGTATTGACTGATACTGATTGTGAGCCAGCTATGGCTGCAATTGCTGCTGCAGTTCTATTGCTTATATCTGAAAACATCTTAATAAATTACTGAATCTTTTCAAACTTTTGACTGGTCCTGTTTCTACAGAAGTTTGTTGCATTCCTATTTTTCTGTTCTTATTTTTCTGAACAAATTAGCTGAATCCATTAAAATATATCATCAGGATTGCTATATAGGTAAACTATTCACTCACTTTTTCTCCGTCATAAATTACTCATAAAGTTGCTGCAGTGAAAATTTTTTTTTTTGAAAATTAAGAAAAAACTATAAAAGATCGAACTTTGAACAGACTTATTCTCAACATCTTCTTAAGTTCTAATACTTCTGAAAATCAACTCTAACTGCTTTTAAGATATTTCATTTATGAATATTACTAAATCCAATATTAATATGATATTTACTAAGAAATTCTTCATTGTTTCAAGCAGTATCTGAATTCTGTCGCGCATGTTAAAAATTAAAGAAATACCTTTTCTAATAAAATAAACTAGGAAGAATTTCCATACCAGAAGATTCTTGCGATAACACAACATTATTCGATGCGTTCGGAATTGATGAAGAGGACTGTGCGTAAGGCGTAGAACTAATATGACAATGAACAACGCACTGATCATGTAAACCATAACTTAATAAAGATCGTGTATCATCTCGTAATAACTGCCCGCGATAAATTAGCCGTACTATTTTCCCAGCAACTATTGATTCCCAGAAGTAGCGCCTAAAGTTATAAAGATTATCAAGGCTTTGAAACTTGTCAGAGAGTCACTGAAGATCGCAGGTTTGAATAACCTAATGTCAGCGTCCACCATCAGCTACCGAAGAAATCGATATCGCTGTACATCAATACTGCGATCTAATTGTAATGTAATAAATGCAAAATTTTATTTTACTAAGTCTGAGTTTCTTCTATCTGTGTAACTTTTTGAATACAAGACATCTTACTCAAAATGAAATATTCTAGTCCGTTTATACATCATACAGTATTCTTAAAACTATATTATTTTCGAATTTAAAATTGTTCTTCAACAAAAAAGCACTGCATAACAAAAAGACATAACAGCAGAAAATTTCCTTATCAGTAATCGAAAATCAATAAAAATTGAAAATAATTCTGAAAATTAATTTGCACGAGATAAAATTCGTGAACTAAGAACCTTTTAAATTGCCCCACAGTGGATTCCAGTGCTGTATAAGCAATAATCTGAGAATCATCCAAAAACTTTAATTTTACATTAGATAACTGACGTCCAGCATCATCTTTTTCCGCTCCTACAGCAGGTTGACGAAGTGAATCTAAAATTTTTCGCTTTACACTTACGTTATTCGAGCATATCGTTGAGTATCTTAAAAATATAATTTTTTAATTCATCTTTTCGGAAATTTTTATATTCATCTTATATCCAAACTTTATTCCTTCATTCATCTTTCATTCAAACTTCTTTCCAAAATTTATTAAGTTAGACTTCAAAAATATTTTACTGCTGCTCATAAAATTGTCCGATAGGCATATTTCGAAAAAACGGACAGTTTCATCTTGTTTAGAATATATGCGTAATCACTATCAACAGAAATCTGCTAATTTTACATTTTCATCTAAATGAATGATTCCAATGAATTGCTCTCTTATAACTTACCAGTAACAATCGAAGATAATTCATGTTTTGTGTCACTAAGCGAATTCTTTCCATTTTCAGCCTAAACTAAAGAACACCTTATGCTAATATTATTAAACTCTTTGGATGTGATAATTTAAATAGAGAATTATTCGGATCATCAAAAATTAGGATCAAGAATTATTTGCATCACCAAAATCTGTTTGCGATACCAATACGATAAAGATGCCATCGCGAAATGTATGCTTCATTCTGATCTCACTCTGTTTGAAAGTTAATATTTCTGGACTCATTATATTTGAAAATAATTCAAATGCTAACAGCTTGTAAATCTAATAAGCAGCAAGGAAAACGACATATCTTGAAACTTTGCTCAAAACTTCTGCGATAACCAATATTCGACACAACATAATCGATGCACTTTTTTATGTCTCAGTGAAATTTGGATAGAGAAAATTTTTTGAAGGTAAATATTTGAACTTACTAGAGTTGACAATGAATGATCTACACTGTGCTGCGAATTATCAGTTTCGGTTCCTAAATAAGTTGAACGCAATAAGTCTTCTGTGCTTTCTGATATGCTGGTTGCCTAAAAATATGGATTATCTGACAGCCAAATACCTATATAAGTGCATCTTTTGTCCCATAAATAACATAACAATACTATCAAGCAATCTATCAATTTCCGATTTCTTGCCGTATGGATTTTTATATGTAGCAAGTCTTGCCTTCTTATAAAAAAAAATAGTGCTTTTTTGTGTATCTTTTCATTGCAGAAACTATCTATTCCTATTCTCTCCAACTATTACGAATTTCCAGTAAATCGAAAATTTTTAAACTGGGTAAACTGAGACATAATTTCCCTTTTTGAGCAAATGTTTATATAACGGCAAATAGACTGATAAAGTTAAACCTAACTTGCAAATACATCAAATTAAGGCTATGTTGGTACTGAACCACAGGGAATAAATGTGAGTATAGCAATTTTAAAAACCTAAATGTGATAAATAACAAAAACCTGTTCTGCTTGCGGTATTTCTTGTCCCTGCAGCGAAGTGTCTTCAGTTCTGGAAAAAAAGAAAAACAAATATTCATGGTTAAACCTATAGAAAAATACAGTTTTCAAAAAAAGAAATTTCAGTAAAATATCGAAAACAGGATTCCTGTCGAACAATTCTCTAAGTTCCATCAGATCCACTGATTTCAGAAAAACTCAAATCTCGTTCACAAGCAATTAGCAAATAAATATTTCCCGCAAATAAGACTCAAAGAGCAATAAAAAAAACTATAGCTAACGTTTGTCGTTGCATCATTTCCGTCGCCTCAGAAAACACTGCCTCCTGAGAAGTATCATTCTGTTCTACAATATCATTGTCCATTAAAGCTTCAAGCGCTTGCTCTGTGACTGCATCAAAAGGTCGTGCTTCACGACGATCTCGAAATATGTTGACTTCTTGGTTATCCATTTGTAACACCTAAGTTCATATCGAAAAATTATTTTTCCCAAGTGTTTGTTTCTGGAATTACGCTTCACATTAGGTAATATAACTGGCCAGTGGCTATTTAAAAAGCATTTCATATTGTCTGATTGGTTAACGAATTCCACACGTTCCAATGACGAAAGTGGGTGAAATCACATAAATCACCTGAACAATTCTTCTGTTGGGATGAATCTGCATTTGAACAAGCCATACGTAATAATCAACCGGTGGTATACCAGTACTGATCCAAGCTAGTGATATTAACACGATAACAACTATTGCTATCAGGAGCCAAATGATCTGAAAAGATTTCGTCCATAAAAGAAGTAACCTTTGCCTCTTATTTTTTTCCAAATTCTGACAATCAGAAGTAACATAGTTATACTAATTGAAATTAGTCAGAAACTTTAATTTTACTGTAGGGTGCAAAGGAAGAGATAATTTGGCATTATTTCTAAAGAACCAATGAAACTAAAATGGAGAAAAGTAAACGAAATAGCAAAAACTTGAATTTCACGATTTTCAGCAATGTTTCAATAAAATCCTTTGCTTAATCTATAAAAAAAAATCATTTTTTTTCTTTAAATAGCAAAAATTTGTCTCTTAGCAGTGTTATTACTATAGTAGCTGCAATTCAACCAATTACTTCGAGTTTATTTGTTTCGTAAATAAATGACAGCTAAAATAAGCCAATGCTATATTTTGGAGTTTAAATGGTACTCAATTATGGAATCACAATTAACCTCATCGCCGATGCCTTCAATAAAATCAGCCATGCAACAGGTGTGCTATAACAGAAGTCAGAACATGATAGAAATATCCTGAAATGAAATATACATCATTTTCTATTGATCTGAATCTTTGAACAATAAACACCCAACAACTCAACCCATTATTGTAGCTAGCAACAGCACTTTATAAGGTCCCGTTGAAATTTGACTATTGCACTGTGCTATGATGCAGGTAGTACATTAGTACTTATAATCGGTGGACATCAAAGGGAAATGAGAAATAAATGACTCGGAGAAATTATAGAAATTGTTAAGAATTTCTGAATAATGCTGTTCATATTCTTCCATTCACATGAATGATTATTTAATAATCAATCAGAGGAGGCACTCAATGTTTACTGCATATATTGGTCCGGTTTTCGGAAGTCAATAAGAACTGCATCCTGATTTCATCCTGATTTCTTCCTAGCATCCTGACTTCATCCTGATTTTTTCCCAGCATCCTGATTTCATCCTGATTTTTTCCCAGCATCCTGATTTCTTCCCAGCATTCCGATTTCATCCTGATTTCTTCCCAGCATCCTGATTTCTTCCCAGAACAGTAAGAATTGCATTCTGGTTTCTTTCCAGAACAGTAAGACTTGCATCCTGGTTTCTTCCCAGAATAGTAAGAATTGCATCCTGGTTTCTTCCCAGAACAGTAAGAATTGCATCCTGATTTCTTCCCAGAAATTTCTTCTTCCTTTTTTCTTCAAAAAAAAAATTTTTTTTGAAGAAAAAAGGAATTTCTTCCCAGCGTCCTGATTTTTTTTCAACATCCTGATTTCTTCCCAGTATCCTGTTTTCTTCCCAGAACAGTAAGAATTGCATTCTGATTTCTTCCCAGAATAGTAAGAATTGCATCCTAGTTTCTTCCCAGAAGATTTCTTCCCAGAATAATAAGAATTGCATCCTGGTTTCTTCCCAGAAGATTTCTTCCCAGAATAGTAAGAATTGCATCCTGGTTTCTTCCCAGAATTTTTGAAAGTGAATAAGATTTGCATTCCGATTTCTTCCATTTGAAAATAATAAGCAAGTGGTTGAATTTTCGTGCATTGCCAAAATTTTATTATTCTTCGTAATTTTTTGCTGAGATGTAAAGTATTTAAGAGATGTAGTGAAACATTCGACGGTTGCTCTACCATAAATTGAAGTGTGTGGTGGTTTTAGTGTGAACTAGTTTTGAATTGTCAATTATGAGGGATCGTTATGTGCTGCTTTGTTTAAGGATTCTAATGGTAGTAAGTTATTTTATTGTAAACAAAGAGAAATTTCAAAGTTACACAGTGATGCGACGTTAGTTGTTGCCAATTCAGGATAACTTTCTTTGATATTTGATTCTATAAAGGTTGAAAAATTCTTGGGAAGTTCTCTTTTTCCCAATTTTTTCCTTAATTTTAGTTCTTCTGCATATGGGTATTAGTATGTGGAGCAGTTATGGCATCACATTATTCATACGGTAGTCGTGAAACATTGATCATTGCCATAATATTGGATGCATTATTGATGATTTTCTGCATTTTCTTAATTATCGATGTCTTGAAAGAATATTATCTACAATTTCCAGCGGTACTGTAGACTGTTATGTTTGTAAGAACCCTTTTTAAAAACGTCATTACGTGAGAGTTTACGCATTGGTTCACTGGATATAACACCGTGACTTTGCATGTTAACTTCAGCTAAATGTAAGCTAATCCGGAAAACCAAACTAATAAAGATATTTGATAGAGTGAAATCAAATTTCAATCCAAATATGATTGTTGCAAAATTAATTGAATCAGAAGCATTGAAGATCGATGCTTTCTCTGATCTATCATTGTCTTGCCAGTTCATGTACCAAAGGAGTAAGCATCGATGTTTCAGAAATTAATTTATCTGCTGTAACTTAGGAAAAACGTCAACTTTTTCGAAGTTCTGAAATTTCTAAGCAACAGATGCAGCAATGCAATGAAAAAAACATCAACTTTTTTTAATTCAATTTCATTTTAAAAATTCAATTCCTGACTAGAACTTTTCAATAAATAATCAAGATAGAATAGAGTGTCAGGAACAGATAAAACTAGTAAAAAAGAAGTTAAATAAGAAGTTCAAACAAATATCCTAATTTGATCCAGAGTCATAGCAATAGAACGTATATTCTGAACAGTAACTATAAAATTAATGGAACCCAATAAAGAGCCAATACCGACAATATGTAACCATAAAATTATAACATCTAAAGATATTTCAGGCTAGAATAGGGTGTCTCAGCCAAAGGTAATAGTTTACCTAGGTAGATACTGTAGCAATAAGTCACAGTTAATTTCGCTTTAAATAATGATTGTTAGAACTGGCAAAGGCAAAATTGAAATTTTCATTTTCTATCTTCACATTTCATACATCTGTCTTATTTCACAAATTAATAATTAATTTTAAATATTAATTTAAATTATTAATTATTTAAATCATTAATTTTTTTAAATTATTAAATTATTAATTTTAAATATGCTCATTAATCATTTTAAATATATAACCGTCAATTGTCGGAGAATTTCATGAATATAGCATCCTCCAGTCATTTAAGAAGTGAAATATTATTTCAGCTAACATATGTAACATGTATCTCCGTTATTGTTGCTGGAATTGTTGCATGGATGATTACTTCATCGGCAACCGTTGATACATTGGCTACTCTAACTATTGTGAGTTGCTAATCTTCTAAACTTCATAGTAAAGGAGAGGAAGGGAAATCTAAGTTAAATTCTCTTTCTTCCTCTTCACTTTTCTCCACATACCATTGATTCAATCATGTATTTTTGAATTTCAATTCAAATTCTTTCGCTTCATTTTTTAACACTGCTATTTTAGCGATTTTCATGATCACATTTTGGTATTACTGCAAGCACCAAAATCAATGAATAAAAAGTCATTTTTTCAATATGCCTTAATGACTAAAAATAGGAATGATATATTTTGGAAGGAAATAAAATATCAGTGTATTAATAACTATATATCAGTAATAATAGTATATCAATAACTGTTGGCCAACGAAATTCGTTTATGGAAGTAAGCAAAGAAAAGTTTACTTTTTGGATTTAATAGATTTACTTTTTAGGGTAATGCTTGGCATACAGTGACATGTCTTATGATGGATTCTCTGACGCAACGATACGGAACTGAATCAGGTCAATACTTTTTTTCTCAGACATCATCAACACAAGCACCTAATGGGATCAAAGTAGTACAATACAAACGACATGCTGATGCTAATGATTAGTAGCAATAGTTTCACTATCATCTTCTTATTCACAAAAATAACTTTTGTTCGATTCCAAATATATTTCCAAGCATAAGAATGTAAAACTTCGTTGTCTGTTTTGTATTCTTATAATTCGATATATGAAGAGACGTTTCCAGCTACGTTTTTTTATGTTCTCTCTTGGCCTCGTAACATTCTCTTTTGTTTTTTTCTTTCGAATGCATAAAGTTGTACTTTTACAATATTTGGTTACGACACGGAAATGTTGAAAATACGCATGTTATGTGAATTCCACTCAAAAACGTGGAACATATAAATATATAAAACTTGAATCAATGAGTAGAAGTTTCATTTACTGAACTTTCTGAGCAAAAAAAATTTTTTTTTTTTAGAAAAACAAAAGCAAATTTTATAGGTTACCAAGTAAACGCAAGTTTTATGTATCACTATTAGATTAAATAAGCTTTTTTTCGATGTGTACAATATCTGAATTTGATCTCTGTCACTGTGTTAATTTTATTCTTTATTTTATTCTTTTAAAAAAATTATACTTTAAACTATGCAAATAAAAAATATTTAAATTTCCCTGTCAAATCATTAGTTTTTCCGAAATAGCAATACTTCGGAGCCACTGAGAATGCCTAGCTTGCCAGCGTGAACAATACTGCTAACTGTACCAGCCAGAAATATTCGTTTAAAACGAAGAAATCCTCTAGGCATAATATGAAGTGCTTGTGCAATCAAAATCATCCAATCAACCAGAGACGAACTGCAATGAAATGTTTAAATCTGCTTTTATGAATTTCGAGATGCTTCTTTCAACAAAGTGAAATTAATGAATAATCAATACTACATCTTTCTTTATTTTTCAGTTATTTTGGATATGAATGGATAACTGAATACGTTTCACCACGAAAATTAATATTACAATTTGCCTGTCAACTGAACATCACTGTTTTCTACAGTAATAAATATCCATTTATTTTAATTTAGAAAGATAAATCAAACTGAACAAGAAAAACTATTTACGACTTGATTTGTATTAAATTGTAACATCGAATAAACATAGTTAAATTACAAAGAAGATATGAATAACTATGATAATTTTGAAGATATGAATAACTATGATAATTTAGAAAAAAAAAAAAATATTGCAAGCATAAAAAGCGTTGATCCAGGAAGCAGATATTTTTTTGTTTCTAGAAATACCAGAATAAATGGATTGCAAAAAATCTGACAAATAAACATATGCCAGCAAACAATGCTTTTTTAAAAATACAGAGGTGAATCTGGAATTTTTCATCCATAAAGCGAGCTAAGCGGTAATGAGATAGATTCATTATTCAAATCAGTCTCAATGAGATCTCAAAATACGGAAATTTGAAGCAAAAACCAACCTAATAAGCCATAAGAACAAAGGCGAATGGGAGAAGCAAAAATAATACGGATTTCCAGTTTCCTGATCAAGATTGATAATTTCTGCTAGTTCCAAATCATAAATCCTTGCCGCGCTTACTATTTCTTCCCTGAAATTACAAATTTCAAAGAAACAGAATGATGTATTGGAATGCTTCATTATCTTTAACTCCAACTTTGATTAACAGCAGCTGATATATTTTAACATATCGATTGAAAATTTAAATATCTTACTACACTTCAATGACATAAATGAGGTTTAGACGCTTAAATGTACATCAAAAGAGCTTACTTTGTATGTAACGGAGGCATCCCACAAGCATACTCTAAATTTCTAATAATCGTTTTATGTTCCTCTGAAGATGACTGATATTTATCAGTTTTCAATAAGTCATAAACAAGAAAAAATCCTCCCGGACGCAAAATTCGACTTATTTCTTGCAGTGCTGGTTTTAAATCTTCCAAATATTTCAGTGCATAGATCTAAAAAAAGTGCATAGAAAATTAGGTTACAAGTTTTCGTGCACTTCTTGCACCAATGAATTGCTATGGAAGTATAATAATAGTGATCTGATAGCTCGCCGTAACAAAATTTTCAACAAAATAAACATAATTTTGTATTAGATAAATAACTTGAAAATACATAGGAATCCTACCGTAACAAATAAAATATCCTTGATTGAAGCTTACCGCATATGCGCAATCATAACAACTATCCATCAATGGTAAGCAGCAACAGTTTCCCTGTACGATGCTACAATTTTCCAAACCTTCTTTCTGGAAACGTTTATTCCCGATTGTCACCTCATTTCCTGCTATTGTTACACCAGTTAAATTAGCCCCAGTAAAAGCTAAATCATGCATAACACCACCGATACCACATCCAATATCTACACATGTTTTACCTTAAAATTAAATTTTATAATCGGTTCAACATGCATGTATCAAATTATTGTAACTATGCAAAGATATTGTATATACCTTTGGTAAGTTTTAAACAATGACCAATTCGTATATGAAGTTCTTGCAATGCATCTGCTAGTGATTGCTGTTTACGTTGAGGTGGTGCAAAATGAAAATTTCCATTGAAGTATTCATCGATAAGAGTGGACATGACAGAATAATAATGCATCGTAACCAACGAATAGTCCGATTTTGCTTTTGCTTCTCTATATAATCGATCATGTTCTTCAGTAAATGTTTCCTGAATTTTGAAATACATTTGAGTGTTATCGTAAAAGATAAGATTAAATTTTTATTAGAACATTTGGCTTTTTCGAAGAATCAAAAAATCTTAAAGCGTCTCCATACATCTTCATACTTATGTCTACATATTCCATCCATACTTTTTGAAATATTTATGATTTTCAAAACATTTTACACTTAGCCTTAATTCCGCATTCAATTTTTCGGACATTTCGTCTCCATCCCAAATGCATAATCAGTATGCAAGGATGGATATCAATCTTCATTAAGAGATAATTTTACATTAACTTTACCGCATGATACAATAAACTACTGTAGTACAGTTATATCATATAAATGATAAATGATTAATCTATTCAATCTAATGTGCCATTTTTTTGCTCTTTGTTTAGTATTTCAATCATCTCTTCTACCCTATTAGTGGAGCGAAATATAAACGATCAGCAGTACCGTAATCAGTTAAAACAGTCTCGGAATTACAATTAATCATTAATGTTTCAATATGCCATTTCCTTGGCAGCAGAAATTGCATTCATGAATGCGTAGTCAAACTTAATACCCTGACTAATACAGTTTGGATAGTGTGAAAAAAATAATTCAATTGAAGAATTGAAGATTTCCTTTATGATGCATTTTATTAAGAACAAAAAAATTTTAACAGTTCAAATAAAGAAATGAATGAAAATGGTTAATACACTAATGATATATCACATGTAAATTTGTCGGATGCTCATTTTTGAATTGAAATTTCCAGTCCGAATGTATAGGTCTTGAAAGAAAGCTCTACATATCATATAAATGATAATCTATAAGTTTCAAGTTATTCTAACTTCAATGAAGGACAGAATATGCTAATGAGAAATATCATAAAGTTGCTGACAACTTTTTCATCCTTCAATATCATCCATCCATCAGCTCCTTGAAATAGTGCTAGCTACCCTTTATGATTCTACAGTGTAGGCCAAGAAAATTCTATAAACTTTGCATGATCGTCTAGGAAATGAGATTTTAGATCAGTGGAAAATAGTTGAAAAAGAACATCAATGGAAATCTATAGTATCTTATTTCTA
The DNA here is from genome assembly GCA_029876185.1 of Mansonella ozzardi. Taxonomy (NCBI): domain Eukaryota; kingdom Metazoa; phylum Nematoda; class Chromadorea; order Rhabditida; family Onchocercidae; genus Mansonella; species Mansonella ozzardi. The sequence continues at coordinate 39,947 of JARVGP010000068.1, read as the reverse complement.
GGCGCTTCTAACAAAAAAAAATTACGTAGCTATGCTTTCATCGGTTGAGTTTATGAAAATGTTAAAGCTAATATTCTTAAATTTAAGAAAACCTCAAATTATAATTGATTGGATAGGTAAAAGATTTCATTCATGGGCTGAAATCCTTAACACAACATGGAAATGAGTGAAGAAATGTTTCTAAAGAGCTTTAAAAAAAGCTAAGTCTTGTGCTTCCTTTGCATTTTCGAAGAAATCGTAGGAGTGCCATATTTGACAGAAAAAAGTAAGTTACCAAGTCTTCTCGTCGGAAATGTCGCAGTAATTTGAAAAATTTCGATGTTAAATCAATCGACATGATGAACTGAATGTTATGCCCCCGAATGATCGCTTTTCTGTAGACTAAAGGGATTTCGTGGAGTGGTCATAGAATCGGCAGCAATACAGGGCATCGATATATACTGTCATGATTGTAATAATCCTATTTCTTATCACTAAGAACAAGGACAAAACCATGAAGAAGACAATACTACAACTGTGACATAAATGTTTTTTATAAAACAGTGCTCAAAAGAGAAATTCACGAAAGTTTCTCTTCATCTTTTAATCATAAAAAATAGGGTAATAAGACAATTCAAATGCATAGATTTTAGGGCAGAAGTTTGTAAAGTAAAAAGAATTCTTCTCAAAATGGACATGAAATAACGATTTTCAAAGAAGCTGCAGAAGTTGGAAAAATTAATTCTTCCATAAATGACATATATTCGAGCATTCTTACAAGTTGAAAAAGGAAATTTCCTTTCTCAAAACACATATTGTTTAGAGTATGAAAATTATTGAAATTAATTCAAATGAATATACATTCCTGAGAGCAATATGCATACATATTTCTCTAGAACATTGGTAAGTTTAAACAACAGTTTTGATCACTTTTCCCTAACTGTTCGTATTAGTAAGTGGCAAACGAAGGATCAATGTTTTGGTTAGTGCAGCGGCACGAACACTGCTATAACCCTGAAAAAATTTTCTCATTTGCTTATTATTAGAAATCATAATTCGGGACACTTAAGAAAGAACAGTAAGAAAATCTTCCAACATCCCAATTTTTTTTGATTTATTTAACTTTTATTTAAAAACCGTTATTTACATAACAACTATTAAATGGTAAATCGCAGAATCATTATCTTTTACATTATTCCAGAATTAAGGAAAGAGGAGTATTAGAATAAAACACAAACATTCGTGGTATATAAGTTGATCGTGTTTTCGATGAAAATAAATGTTAATCCTAATATATACTTTTTTTGTTCAACCAGATCTTCATAAAGGAAAAGAAGCAAATCTTTCTACCTGCCACATACGACTAGCGCGACTTTGTCCGTGTTGATAATCTGCAATACCACGGATCAGTGCCCAGCTGTCAATTCGTGAGCCAGTTATAGCGGCAATAACGGAATCAAAGCCAGCATCAACCGCACGTAAATTATGATCTGCCGCAAATTTGTCACGAAATTGAGTTGTCGCATTGCTTATATCCTCACCAACCTCAAACTATTGCAATTAAGAAAAATTTTTCACCTTTTCAACTTTTCATCTATCTCATTATTTGTTTTAATCATTGCCTTATTTCTGCTCTGTTCTGTTATCAAAAACTAAGTTCAAAGGAAAGAAAAGTAGTATTGAATTCGGATGGACAAAATAGGACTGTAATTGCATAAAACCTAGAGTCTTATCTTTTCATGAAACAGAGTATTGAATGTGATACAACATAAAATAAAAAACACGAAATTTCGGAAATTTTGGCAGAATAATGTTCAAGCCTGATAGATCTAAGATAAACATTCAGGAGAAATTTCAAAAGGTTACCTGCTCTTCATTAACAAATGTCTGCTTTCTGTATGAAACCATTGCTCCAATGGAACCAACATGAACTATCGAGTCAACTCTTTCTGAATTAGGATGTGGAATAACAACTACCTGCCCGCCACCTGGAACAAAAATAAATTCATACCACATTTTGCATAGCGGACATGCACCTGTTCAACGTGCTTTTACTTCCGCAATTTTCAGAATCTGCAAATTCTCCTGTTTTAAAAACTATATATAATGTTCTTGATTGGAAAGCAAATTAATTAGCTTCCTTCTCTTTATAACTTTACTTACCAACAGGAACAGCCAGTAGATCAGCTTGTGGTGGTGGCCTTGAAAAAATCATATCACCATTGGTAGCGTCCAAATGATCAACTGTTGTTTTCGTTATCGAATTCCATTCTGCTATCATTTTTTCATCCCTAAAAATCAAAGAAGAAATAAATAAACTTTGCCTGTTCACTATTTACAAATTTTATAAGAATATCACATAGTCTTTCAAGTCTTTCAGATTTATTTAGTGGCTGCCTTACTTAACTCCTAATCGAATTCATTGTTTTAAGCTTCTCGTCAAACGTTTATCAAAACAAAAAGCAAACCATACATGTTTCTAGCAATATGAGTAATGATTGCATCCTGCGGATTCCAATTTCGAACCAGGAAGCCATTCACATGCCCTGTCGCTCTATCAACAGTGTATGCATGCGCAAATACATAAGAATTTGGATCCGGACCGCTGACAACAACATCACCAAGACGTACATGCCGCTCAGCATCTGTGTAATGAGCAACACCACCACCAACACCGACGATAAATACGTGCTCAACATGTTGAAAATTACCCAGAAGGCGAGTTGTGATAGAGCCGGCAGATGTTGTTGCTTCACGACTATCACCTGTAAATTAGTCATATCGACTGTCACTTATAAATCAATCGATTACAAGGGAACACATTTAGATGCTGAATAACAACAGTTTTTCTGAGTCTATCACAAAAAGTTTACGAAATCTTTATTACGGTAGTAATTTATATTCTTACCCTGCTTTAATATCAAGAATGACGATGTTGATAAGTTCTTAAAATTTTTAGCTACTACTTCTCTTTGTTAAACTGATGATCACATATTAAAATCCACATTTTTGAAACTACTCCCTCTATCAGATAACACAAGACAATTTATTAGGACTTTTATTGCTAAGCTAGACTACAAAATAAACGAAATACACACCAATAACCGCTAATTTCGTTGCAACAACCCGATGCTTTCCGATCCATCCGAGGGTATAAATATTGGAGTCACCACCAGAACGATAACGATGAACTGTCGTACTATTATCAATGATTGCATCAATACTCTGTTTTTCAGCAAACAAACATGTTAAGATAGCGACAGTGGGATGATCACGTGGACCGAAGCTAGCAGAAGCTCGAGATAAATCAACTGTAAAAATGAAAACAGAGTGAACAAACTCGAAAAATTACTCTTACTGATTCAATAATTTTAACATTTTAACATATTCATCTTAAAAAAATAGTTCAGGTTCTGTAAAGTTTAAAAACTTACTGCTGTCAACAGCGCTCACACGAATCCATTCATTCTGCAGCTGTTGCACAATACCAAGTGCTTCTAGTTCATGAAGAAACACATTGACTTCTTTGTCTGTACAACGCAAAGATCTAAAATTTTGATAATGGAACAACCAAGGGTGAACATATCGCATACGGAGAGATGCTTTCACCAAAATAGAGACAATGTTAATTTTTCTTTCTTTTCGAAAATCCTAAATTTGTAATTTGGAATGGACTCGGCAAGAATGAAGGCATCTAGAAGAGATGGAATCATCAAAAAATCTAATTACTATACTTCTGAAAATACTGTTCACAACTTACTCTGCAATAATATCCACAGATAGGCCATTTGGGTATGCATGTTCCAGAACTTCCTGTACATGAGCTATGGTAACGTTTTCAACTTCGGAACCAGAATCTGAGGAGAAATTCAGATCAGAAATTACCACTGTTAATCAATTAAAATATTAAAATAGTTCGAAGATCAAAAATGTCATCTAAACAAATTCAACCATTATTTTAATATCTCAGTAAATTTTTTACTTTATCTCAAGCAATTGTGTCTAGAACATTATCAAAGTTTATGAAACCCACCGTATTGTTTAGGATCGGGCATTTGATATGTTTCACTTTCTTTCATAAACTGCATGTCAACTTCAATTTCGCGCAATGCACTATAACCGTTTTGCATGAGTTTTAAAATTCGTTTCAGAAACGTCACATAGTCTGAAATCTATTTTGATATGACTTATTCTTTTTTAAAATAAAATGAAATTCTCGATTTTTTTTTGCTTGCAGTCACGCCCAATAAAAGTGGTTTTTCCTGAATCGAAGTTATCAATTGAGATATTATTTCTAAGTTTTAATAGCAGATATCCAGACGATATTAAAACAAAAAAAAAAAAAAAAGTAGCATCCATCTAGAAATTAATTTCTGTCTCTTTTTTAAAAACATAATCACCTTTTGGGAAAACGCTAACAAGATCCCGAAAGAACTGCTGGGCTGTAGCATGCTTGTCAACGCTTTCCATATCTTCGAAAAAGCGAAAACGGAAGCAACGATTCTCCTAAAAAGATTTCTTCCTTTTGTAAACAGTTCAATTATCCTTGCATGAAATACACAAAAATGTGGGAAAATTTTCATATAAAAATAGGCAACATATGATGACTGAAAATGTAATTATAAGATTTTGGTACAATTCGTATAGCTTATACTGCAGAGAAATAAGGTACACAGATGAAAACAAAAAGACACTTAGATGTAAGTTAAAATAGCTGAATAAAATCACGTAGCACGTGCATAAAAAAATAAACGGGAAAATGAACAAAAAACATTTGCTATATAGAATCGATGTGACTATATAATAATATAAGCGGCTAATGACTACTTCTAACAAATGAAACTTGACCTGCTTCTTCATATTCCCATTTCGTAGCCACACGGAAAAGCTGAGCGATACATCACATTTTAAGTCTAAAATATATAAGCTCATCCGACCATGCATGAAGTTGCAAAAATAGATATAGAATCCAATGATTTTAACATTATGCATAAACTATGCAACAAAAAATTATACAAACTTGGTTCTCCATCGGTAAGCTTACTGATAATAATGCCAGTATGTTCTCCACCTGCAACATGCAATATTCGATTGCAATCGACATCGACACTCCTAAAAAATATAATTGAAAAATTTTCAAAATCTAATTTACGGCAAAATATCTCTCATAAGGTCACTGAGGATAAGGTAGCATAATTCATGAAGATTTAAAAGTACGGTAAAGTGGTAAAAAATGTTGCTTTTCAAAAAAAAAAAAAATTTGCGAGATACGTGAGAATTTAAGCACTTCTTTTTTCTGCAACATTTGCAGTCTTTAGCATCCAATTATTACAAGTAAGAAAAAAACTGTTGTCAATTCTGTTCTAAAAATATTATTTTGAAGGTAAAGTTTGTTTTTTTGTTGATATGTGTACAAACGAATATTTATGATAAAGGTTTCGTGAGCCATGTAGATTATTTAAATCGATCATTTTGAATTAGCAGTGCTCGGTTATTTTCACTCAATTGAATCAATTAACAAAATGCTTTGATTCCTATTGATTCTTTGGCGATCAACAATGGTGTAGAAGCAGCAATAACAGCAGTGATTCAACGAAACGAAAACAACATATTAGCAATTTAGCAATTTTTTAGCAATTTTAGCAATTTTTTTTTATGAAAGGAAAAGTAGGATATTGTAGTAGTTACTTATTGTTTGTTCATTTAAATCAGTTACTGTATGTAAGCGCAATATTGCACAGTATCATACAAGATGAATAAAGATTTACTACTATCAACTATCACTATTAATATAGTGGAGCAAAACAAAACAAAAAATTAACAGATCTTTCTTGATACAATCTCCAACTTTCTTTATTCAGGTGGTGATAAAAAAAACTGCTAATCACTTTTTCCAAAGTTATTTGAAATATTGCTAAAGATTTAGAACAATATTCTTTTCATTTCATTTGAAATGAAAAAAAAAAAAACAAACTTTATTTCTGCATTTTCTGAGCTTTTTCTATTTCTTAAATTTCTAAAAAACTATCAGAACAGCAAAAATGAGCATGAAATTTGAAATTTTCCCTTCCAGAACTCAATTAATAATTAATTTCCTAGAATTCAATTAATTTACATTATTTCAATTAAGAAATGAACAAGCTGATATTCTTAGCAATCAAATGAAATTCAATCAGACTAATATATTTATCAAACTTATGTTATCAACTATCTTAATCATGGATTATGATTCACATACAGTTCTAAATTCTTTCTCTTATTCCGTTTATTCGATTGCTTTATAATTTCTTTTTTCCAGAATCAACGAGAATACTTACCGTGAAATAAGTACCACATTATGTCCTGGATCTTTGACAATCGATGAAAGTACCACAAGTCCACCGAAATAGGATGCTTTCGTTGTTACCATTGTCGAAAAAGCCACCACCACGAACCAGAAAAGCTTTCCTCACTACTGCAAAATGTCAAATGATCTGAAAAATGATTCTTGAAATCCTACATGTTATCCAGTTGCACGTAGACGCAGATGAGATCTATTCAGCCTATTTGCACATTGAGACTACAGTAAGACGAATTACATAGAAAAGCTATCACACAATACAGGTTGATATTTCAAGTACCAAATTTTCTAAAACTAAGAAATGTCGCATAGTTGCATTAAATGGTAGCAAAAAATCACTCAGATAAAACAGTGATAAAATTAACCATAAGGTCTTCTTCAACCAAACCTTCTATTTGCTTTATTTCTTAAATCAACTTAACTAACTTTCTGTTATCCATAGGATATTTTTAACAATACCTGAAGGATTTCTAAAAAAAGTAATACCGGATGATATTAGCCTATTTCAGATTTTGCCTGAAACCTGAAATAAGTTGGATATTTCATTATTCAGTCATGAACAAACCTGAAATAGGCTAATATCGTCCATAATTTCCTATCCGTAACCTTGCGGAAACGAAGCAGAATTTCGAATCAACTCTACCATCCTTTGAAATTAGCTAGCAATTAATGCAAGCAAATAGACATATTTTGCACAAGAGTTAGCTATTACTAAATTCATTATTGACTTTGAGTAGATTGTAAGTAAAAGTTAATAAAACTTCAATTTTAACAACATAATAATTATTGAATAGTAAAAAAAAGCCTCCACAAAATTTCAATAATAATAGTACTCAACCAATAAAACCAACCAGTCATATATTAAAAATGAGAAATTCAATTCATTTTCATGAAAGTTTCCTCTCTTAAAATGCAATCATAAATCTACAGGTTCACATAGATTTTTATTTAAATTTATTTAAATTACTATTAATAGTTCAATATGTCGCTTGAATAGTTCACCGTTCTCTTCTTAACCCTCTTAGCATCTCTTAGCACCTTTCACAACAAACGATGATACTGGTGAAAGTTGAATACTTGGAGTGGAATTTGGTTAACATTTAGATTAAAAGTTAATTTGCCAATTGCTATAGTTATGTTTCTATAATTTGAACTTCTAACATATTAAATATCTAAATAAAATCAGTTAAAGTAAATGAACTAATCATAAACAAAAAGTGCTGAATAAAACTGATTATTATCGACACAATATACTATCATATGCTAATCACTGCAAAAAAAAAAAAACATCGATGGTTTAATCTAGCAATTGAGCTGATCTTACATAAGCTTGAAGTCTATTCACTCCAGTAGTAGTTGAGCTGACCCTATTATTATAAGCTTCAAAAATTTGTTCATTCAGTAGCAGTTGAGCTGACCCTATTATTATAAGCTTCAAAAGTTTGTTCATCCAGTAGCAGTTGAGCTGATCGTATATAAGCTTAAAGTCAGTTCACTTCAGTCCTCCGGATGAATCTAGTCCTTCGGGATGAATTCAATTCTTTGGATGAATTACATCAGAAACAGCTGTGTATTTTTGAACTTCCCATATTCATCGAATAAAATCATTAATGCGATTGCTATCCCAGACAGTCGTAATAAATGCACCCATTTTACACTAATACATTTTCTACTGTAATAGATTGATGTTAGAGCGATAAAATTTTATCGATTTGCACAAAGTCAAAATGAAATTAATTTAAAGTAATGTTTCAGTGTTATTATTATCACAATGTTTAGAAAAAAAATTCATACAATTCAAAGTAATTTACTTAAATTCATAATTTTTTAATTTACACAGTTTGCAGTAAAATAAATGAATGGAACTTTTAAATTATTAAAATGTTTGAATTGAAGAATTGCCGAATCATTTGAAATGACTTAACTTTATATCCATTGAATCTTTTGAAGTTTAATTAATTCGAAATTGATTTTGATTTAATTTTTAGTAAGATCATTTCTTAGCAAATATGAATGAACAGTTAGTTTACAGCTTGTTACATTTCCTTTCGTTGAATCAAGTGTAAGCTGATTCTGAATCTCATTGTTGAAAACATTGAATAATTTGCAATGTTTCTAAAAATAGCTTAATGAAGAGAGAAAAAAGATTTCAAAATGCAAGAAATTGAGAAAAAAGAGTAGTATAGTTGTTGCAATAAAAAAAAAGAACTGTTCAGCAATGTCAAACTCAAAACAAAATTAACTGCATTGGACTAATTGAATTAGAGACAACAACTATAGTCAACAGTACTATTCAAATATTTTAGCCGAAATGAAAAATTGCGCATCGAAAGGAACGGATGAAATGATGAATGATTACAAAGTACGAATAAATTTGCAGAACTTTGACAACGAAGATTGATAATATTTCCAAAAGTGGGGCAAAAGATGGCACTAGAAAATTGAAATCATACAAATTTTTTTTTGTAAAATATTTCTCTCGAAAATATAATAATAATTTCAAATTCTCAATGAATTCACAATTTATGGTATACAAGAAATAATGCAAAATCTTTATTGAAATTTCAAATTATTTCTAGTAGAAATATTATGAGAAATTTGAACTGTATGAACATTTGGTTTTTTTTTCTGCTGGTTTCATCTCCTAAATTCTCCATCTGTTTTTAATGCAGTTTCAAAAGTACACTTTACAGTGCGGTACATTTCTATCTCATCATTTTTGTCATTCTTAAACATTTGTCACGAAATGTTTCTGAGAAACTTTATCGACAAAGAGAGGAGAAAATAACTAACTTGAACAGAGTAATATCAGGACTGATCTACAAAAATGTTACTTTCACCTTCAGCATTACCAATTCTTTTAACACTGGTCATCATTGTTTGCACAACGTAACATACATTCAATTTGACTCCTCCAAATTTAAATTTTTATGTTACCATTAACTCAGATATAAGCCACGTTCACTCTGATTACCCTCAACTCAGATATAAGCCACGTTTTTACACTATAAATTGTTCACTGCATAAACGAGAGGAGAATGACTATTTTGCGCAACTTTGATTTTGATATCCACTACAGTTCAGAGTAAATGAAGTCATCGAAATCGCTAAGAAATTGCATCTACCAGTTTCTTGTACTACTGTATATGATAGTATGAAGCTGTGAAGCCTGAAGTTCTGTTATTGTAGAAACCCTGCTGCATTCATGCTTACAATAAAGAGGATCACAGTAGTGCTTGTGGAGAGCGTAAAAAGATCAGGAAACTGGAAAATTTAATATGAAGTTTTGCCTCAAAAACTTAGATCGATAAATCGAATTCATTTGATTTAAGACATCTGCTGGCTAAAGATTTATAAGTTACTGCAGGGATTATATAGTAGAAAAGCTAAGATATAAATTTTACGAAAACATCATAAATTTTGGAAGAAAATATCAATATGGAAATACTTTCTTCAGAATAGTTTCTAACTTCAAAGATGGAATTGCAAGTTTTTTTTTGGAGTATAGTGGTAGACAAGTATAAAAGAACCGGATACATTGAAAAAAGTGATAACAGTAGAAATGAATTCAAATTTCTCATAAAATTGAATGTCAAAAATTTGTTACTACTTGATCACTCTACAGATATAGCATTGAATCTTGGCTTTCTCTGAATAAAACTTAAGATTTAATGATATTTTAATGTCCGCTAGAAGACGATTTAAAAAAAAAAAAGATTTCTTAGGATCAAATGGAGAATCTCAGATTTTCATTTCTAGTAATAAAGTTTCATCAACAATCAGTAAATGAGGAAAAAAAACAAATGAAGTCTACGACAAAATTCTTTTATTGATTCATTTCAGTTATTCTTAGTTGTAAACGAATCCAAACAAATAGCAAATTAACTTTGCTTTTATAACTGTTGTTCGCAAATTCCACACTGAAATACGAGAAGAAAATGCTATCACCATTACATCTTGAAAAAAATTAAAACGGCTATTGCGCTAATCCTATTCCCACTAAACATCTAACAAATTTAAAAAGTGTGCAGATAACTTTGATATCTAAATTGAACGGCTAAAATTGTAAACAGTGCGGCAAATATGACTCATAGAAGTGCAAGTATAGATTTTTCAGACATACTTGAAACAACCAGAACAATTTTGATAAAATAAACAAGCATCAAAACAAGATAAGTCTAGCCTTTTTTGCGTAGAAATAATCTTACGTCAAAAAACAGTCTTCAATCCATATTTCTCGTATTACGTAAATTTATTAACCAAGATCAGAATACTAACATATCTAACTAAGCAAACATGTTGTAGAACCAATCAGTTAAAGACAATATTTCTAAAGTAAAAATTAGATTATTAAGCATGCAATTGTAGAAATCAGATATTTATTTGGTCTACTATTATATCATTATGGTCAAAGTATAAATTTGAGACAGGACATCTCATCTAACAGCTCTGAAAATAATACCGAATTTTACCATGCAAATTATGCTTTTTTTTTAAAACAAATACCACAACTGTACAAATACCAAAACAAATATCACAATCTGACATTTTAAAAGCGGCATTTTTTTCGCTATTAATTTGTCAATATTTGATTCAAATAATACAACGCAGGCATTAAGCTGTTACCAAATTTAGTATGTTAGATTGTGTAAGAATGAAGCAGTTGAGACCAATAAAAATAATAAATAGAAAATAATCACCTCATTAAACAAGTACCTTGACTAGTCAGCAAAGTTATCACAAACTTGTAGCAGAAATACATTTTAACATAAAGTAATCTAATTAATCACTGAGCAGAACGAATTTTAAGCATTGCTAAAATCGTACGATTTTTATCAAAAATTATTAAACAAATGATGACACGAAAGAATATTTAGACTTCTTTTGATTATGAAGTGTGAATTAATACTGGTAACGAAGTGAACGGTATAAGTGGAGTTGATGAATTTAGGGCTGAAGCAATCGAATAACATTCCAGAGCTTCTTCAAAACGCCCGTCTTCCGATAGGATCATCCCAAGCGCTTGCCATGAATCATTATGCAATGGATCAATCTGTACAACATCTCTGAAGCAAATATGACTTCTGGACAGTTCAAATGAAACAGAGTGAAACAATGTGGAAGTATACATTAAAAATCAAGGTTTCAGTACAAATAAATGTAATGGAATTCTGAATTAAAACTAATTAAGGGCTCAGGAAATGATTTACATGAATAAGCAGTTTTTCATCAGACTATGAATATTCTGTAAATAGATAGTCAATCCAAAAAAACATCCCTATTCCTCTTTCACACATTATAATCTTTGAATACTCTTATTTGTAATCATTTACTAACCTCAACATTTTCTCAGCCATAGGAATATTTTTCTCCAACCTATAAATATGAGCTAAATGCCTCAATGAGGACACATGTGAAGGTGCTATTGCAAGTGCCCCCAAGAGAGAAGCCTTTGCATCATTTCGTAAATATTCAGACTTTGCAGTATTCTCACATTTAGCTGCTCGAGCTGCTAACAAACGACCCTGAAGCAGAAATCTGAATGAAACATAAAAAATGAAAATAGTATGAGACATAAGGTCTTTCATATTTTCCTACTAATATATTTCAAAAAAAAAAAAATTTTAATTCAAAGAAACGCAGTAAGGTCATATTTGGAAAGCATGGAAATTTATGTAATACGGAAGATGATCTCATCCGAAATCATAAGTAATAGCCGAGACCTTGATATACAGTGCTTGGTATGAACTTGGGTATAAAATAGATGCCTCCTCAATACAGGGTCGTACATCTTCCATACGGTCCAGATCAAGAAAAAGTTCAGCAAGCTCCAGCCAAATATTTGCCTGGAATAAATAAGAACATGTTGCAAAAATTATGATGTGGAACAAAAAGAAAAGAAAAGCAAAGTTTAGGAAATTGATAAAAGCCAGATTAGACAAAAAAAATTGTAAAATCAATGAAGAAAGGACCTTCATCACGAAATGTGTTTCCATAGTTCTTGATTGTCTGGAGCACAGTGAAACAGTCGAAGTCCCGTAATCGGATGCTCCCTGAGTTGTATACACGGACCTATTATCTAAAATATATGAAACATAAAAATAGTAAATACAAAAAAGCTCCATGATCTTTTTATCGATGCGGAGAAAAGTTAATTTATACAATAAAGCTGACCAATCAGAATTAAATTGGAGAATTTCCAGAATTTCACAACAAAGTTATGCGTTACAAGCCATTCTCTTTCCTAATTTTTTAGTGAAAAAATATAACATACCAACAGCATCGCATGTTCCGGTACTAGCAGACATACTCGCAAGCGCAGACGATGATAAAATACCCAATGGAGCAGCGGCAATAAACGGCGTTACGGCTACAGCATCACGACTACTTGTTGATCGTAGTAAACTTTCGTTCCGTATATTTTTTTGATTTTCTTCGCTGCCTGAAAAGAAAGAGACACCTGCAGGATCGATTTTATTAACAATTTAATCTCAGCAGACTGTTTGCAGATTTCAGATAACACAAAGATGATGTTATGATACAAGTGAGAAAATTGTAAAAAGCTATTAATCCAAAATTTCTACATTTCTGACAAAGAATTGATGCTTTTACATTATACATTAGTAAACAGTTAAGAAAGGGATAATTTTAAAACGGAGAACAATAGTACCAGTTCGTGTAATATGTGTACTGGGTTCCTCGAAATGGTTTGTTTCTACATTTTTCCAAAAATATAATAAATGCTGCGCTGATGCCAAAGCTTCCTCAACACGACCTATTCAGAAAACAAATAAATCTACAATTCTTCATATTAATATAAGTAATCAACAATCTTTTCCCGCGAAGATAATCACTGTTTTGAAATGAACTATATGATGCGAAAAATAAGATAATATCTAAATAAACTGCCTCTTACGCTTAGAAAATAACAAATAACGACATTTTTTGCAAATTCAGGAAATGTTTGTCATAATCAAGGTCAATAAAATTATTTTTTACAACTTTTGGGAAAACTGAAATTTACCGAATTTAACTTCAAGCATTAATTTAAGCGCAATAAGTGGGTAATTGGTCGGAAAATCTTCCAAAGCATCGACAATTAGTTCGAGTGCTGCTTTGTAATCGTTCTGGGCAGTAAAAATTAGTGCAAGAAGCATAATTGCGAATGGCATTTCCGGATTCAGTTCCAGAGTCCTTTCACACCAATCACGAGCTAATTGTAAGTCGCGGACTGAAAGGTATTTTTAAAATTGGGAAAGAAAAAAAAGATGCAAAATTGAGATTTTTATACGAGCAAGAATAAATTGCAATTTTCTGATTTCATTTCTGACTTATAATAATAAGCTTTCAAAATCAATTATTTGAAATTCATATTTCTTCTCTATATCTCAATAATTGAATGTCGAATTAAAAAACCAAGCAACTGCCAAAAAATTTTTCAAAAACTTTTTGAAGATTAATGGAAATCCCTCACCAATAGCATGCTGCCGAGCACAGTAGTAATGAGTTAGGTCATCATGTGGATCCAATGCTGCAGCATTTTCAAATATTTTTATTACTTGCAGTCGCATTTCGTTTCGATTGTTATATCGAACTATCGTTTCTGCTTTCATGCTTCAAAAAGATTAAGCGTCTAAATTATAGAATTAGAGAAAAAATGTGATCAATCACTTTTCAGAGACATGAAAAGGTTACTTTTGATACATATATTTTTTTTTAATCGCATATTTCATAATAATCTTTTGGTCAACTTTGCAATAATGTTGAATAATCGGATTTTTATTTTCCAAAATCTTGATTGTAATCTCTACAGATTAAGGACCTCCTTTCAACATAATTTATTTTAGGAACTCCAAATAAATATTTGATTCTGTTCATTTACAACCTGGACACACATAAGTAAATGAACGTTAGTAAGTAGATGTATAAACTTTAATTATTGATCCATACCTCAGTGCAATAGCTTTCAATAGCAAACATCGTCCCGAAAGCCAATTTCCTTTGCATAATTCAATAGCTTTTTCAGCATGAATTATAGCTAAAATACTGACATAAAATATATTATTTTCCAGATAAAATTTGCATAAATATCTTGGGAATATTCAAATATACTTATTTAAAAGATGATTAAGTTATAGGCAACAACCTATTTTTCAAAGAGCAATCCTACATGGAAAACGCTTACATAATAAAGTCAAGCTTATTCCACACTTTTTGCAGAAAATATGTTTTTGTGATCTTCATAAAAGATAAATTTTTATAAAACGTAATCCAAAAATCTTTAAGCAACTTCGTTACTGTTCTACCTTCATCATATTGACCAAGATGCTCAAGTGCAACGTTAGCTGCAAAAATATGCTGTACAAGCGCGCTATCATCACACTGTTCGATAGCTATGCATTGTGATAGGATCCTTGAAGCCCTTACGTATCTTCCATGGCAAAGCAATGTCAAGGCGAACTGGAACCTGGAACAGCGAATTTCTTGTAATTATTGAAAATATATGAAAGAAGTTTTCACCAAAAGATTATATACTTACCATAAATATTTGTCTTCGTTTGCAAATTTCATTGCTTTTTCATGAATACTTGATAAAAGTTCGTATTGTCGTAAAGCTGACAAAACCTAAAGTTGCTTGGGTATTTTTAGAAAAGACTACAATAACTGAATGTGCTTAGATTTTTACATTTCAAAACAATGTTACTTACAATATCTTACAATGCAGAGAAGAGATTTCAGATAATTATAGAGATTAGAATAGCAAATCAAAAAAAAAAATCTACCGTTAAAAAAGCCTAGAATAGCAGAGGATAATATTCAGCTTCATATATATACAAATACATCTAATAACTTGAATGGTATTAATGTTGTGCGTTCAAGTTATTTTGCAAGATGAAATTATTTAATTTTAAGCTGTAATAACGAAAACTCATAAGAAAAGTAAAAATTTTGCTGGCTATAAAGATGGAATGTGGGTGTTAGGCCGATAATCCTAAAAATTTAACTTTTCGTCTTGAAAACCATTTTTTCCAAGCATTAAAAACATGTTTGTTTGTAAAATTACTCCAAAATGTAAAAGTGATTTGAGATGACCAGAAGCTACTAAGCAAAAACACATAAGTATTATTTAAATGTTTTAAAACAAAAGTATAAAACTGAACCAAAGTGAGTAAATTGTACACTGATTTGGCCACATGTAGTGAATTTTGACGACTGGCCACCAGCTCTTCGGTTCGACTCAATACAACGTCTTTTGTAGCTAAGACCTGAAATAAAATAACTTGCAAACTACAACTTCTGTTGACATATTTCTTATAATATACAAAGTAAAAAATAATTATTAATCTACCTCGCTAATCAGTAATAGCAACAAAATTTCTTCAATCCTCGAAGCGGGTGAAAAGTAACTCCTATTTGACCCAGTATAAAATCTGCAAAAAATATTCAGCTGCAATTATTTAAAATATGGCTTGATGAAATAGCGAGACTTGTAGCATAAAAGGAATTATGCCATCAAGGATGGTAATACTGTAATTTATTCTACAGAAAGTTATCAAGCACAATTTTTGTAGTTGTTAGAAGTAAAAAATTTCTTTTCATTGCCCAAAGCATAGATCTTAGAGTGCTGAATTCCAGCAAGATATTTATATGATAAATTATATCATTTTTTTATCAAAAAGTAGCTAATATTGTGGAAGAGATTTTCAAATTCCTCTAATTAAACACTTGAGTTGGAAAACCTCAGATTTTGTGACTTCGTACTAACAGATTGAGATTCCATATAACCAGAATCCGGCATACCTCTGATCAACACTTCTGCTAACTGTCGACTTAATCTGAAAATTTGTCTCAACCAGAAATTGAAAAATTGAGCCTGTACGAAAATAGAAAAGACAACTTTTAGTTTCCAGCTTCTCTATGTATATTGACGATCAAATTTAGCCAAACTTTTAAGTTTGAACATGAAATGAAAGTCCCACCTACCTTTGCTGTAGTTTTTCGCCTACTACTTTATCGCCTAATGATGTCATAATTCGGCGGTACCATTCAACTCCTTCGTCATCCCATGGTCTATCAATTAAATTATGTCGCAGACGCAACAAAGGTACTCTTTCCAGTGTTGTTTCCAGCAACTCTCCTGCAAAATTTTTTATAATAAAAAAGTTTATCTTAAAATGATTTTTTTTTGACTTTTTTACGGTCTAAATGATGAGAATCCCTTAGCTTTTGATAGCACTGGATGAATTAAAAAAATAAGACAATGGCAAATGATGACAAAGTAACGGAGGAAATTATCATTTCACAATTACCCATTCTATCAACATTTTGCTTTCCATTTGTTCCATTGACACTTGATGAAAACGCACCGCCCCCTAAAATTTCAAAATAATAAATAAAATCCACAACGAACCAGGTTTAATCCCAGCAAATCAAAAATATAAGAGAAAAATACTAACTGCTTTGTAAATTTATTGACTTTTCAAGTTCCTGAATATATGATATTGTAAGTTCCGCTGATTTTTCAAAACAGAAAAGTGCTCTCATCCGAGATTTTTCTAGATCTGGTTTCTTCAAACTTTTCATCGTTGCTTCTATGGAAAATCCTTTAAAAATCAATGCTGGACGAACTTTTTTTTACAATTAAAAAACAAGAATGTGCGCTCTTAATTTTTGGATCATGATATTGAACTTCAAAAATAATTAATAGATTTTTTCTTTGTTATAAAACACAAATACTTTTGAAGTAATTGGTAGTCAAATGGAATCTCTAAACGAATATGAAATCCCCGTATGAATTTCTAGTATTTCTCATTATTTTTTCACGAAAATACAAGTTCTAAGACAATGTTATCCGGAATTGCCAAATTTTCATTAATTCTTTAAAATAATTCTAACGTTTAAAGACCTTTTATAGCATAAGCTTCGGCAACTAAGCGCAGATCGCGCAATGATTCAAATGGTGTATCGCCAAATTCCAGTCGAGAATTTTCAATGTCTTGCATCGCTTGTTCATGTTCTGCGCTGTAAAAATTACTCGTACTTGTCGTAAATCCAGTAATTCAATTCAAAAAACTTTGAAAGTCTCTAAAAACGTTCTTTTTTTTTTGGTACTGACATTAACAAAACTGCCAAAGATTACTCAGATAAATGAATTTCGAAAATTATTCCAATTTTAAAATCTTTTTATTTGTTGTTTGTTACACCTAAAAATTTGATTTCATACTAATTTAAAAAGAAACAATAGCGAATACCAGTAATAATGTAATTTTGCAAGCAACAAATTCGCTTCCAAATAAACTGTCGCTTTTTCGGCCAATGAAGATTGCAATGTATTATATAGAAGTTTTGCTGCTTTTTCCAAATGCTTCTTATTTTCCGTTTTTGATTCTAAAATTTCTGAAAAAGATGCTTTTTCTACTCAAAAAATCAAAGTACAAAAATTCAAAGATGTTATCCAATTCAACAATTAATAATACTTTTGGCAAGATAGAAATCCTATCGGAATATGAATCATAAGGCATTCTGAACTATCTATTGATTCTTAACTCGTGACCCGCAAAGACGGCGACGCGGTGAGTAGAAAATTTTTTCATTCTTTTTTTTTTTACTATACTTTGATTTGTCTATCGATGCCAGAGGTTTAGCTTTGTTCTATTGATTCAATTCCATTTTAACTAACATTTTTATTTTAAAATTAGCGAAATTTATTTATTCATGAGTGTTACAAAATGAACAAAACCTGAAATGATTCATTGTTTTGGAAAGATTATAAATCACTAGAATATAGCAATAAATTGATGATTGAATTATTCAATCATGATTTGTTAATTTTACCTGAATTTTGATCCACAAATGATTCAATTATATATTCTGCTTGCAATAAATCTCCATACTGTTGCATGCCACTATTTTTTGACTGCACAGAAAGCAAAAGGTCACCTAATCTTTTCCAATTACACTCTGAACGACATTTATCTACTTCCGCTTCTAGTCTACTTCCTTTTAGTTTTGAGCCCATCAATGTAGCTGTAATTATACCCTGATTAGACCATCACTAAGCTCTCATCACTATTTATCTCATCGCAAAAAATAAACAAAGTTCATAGGTCAATGAGAGAATAATGAGGCATATGTAGTGTTGTTGTTTACTACCTTTTGGCTTAAAAAATACGCATCGTTTAGAGATGAAGGATAACTTCCGGAATGCTCTTACAAATATATCTACCCCAGAAATAACACCCCGAAGAAAGAGCTCTTCGAGACTCGGCCAATCTCGCCAGTGCATATTTTCGTTTCAGGAGCACTTCAAATGTGTAAGTGCAAATTGTGCGGTAATTTTCAAATATTCAAATTAATTTCAATTTTCTTCAAAGCTAAATTTGAGTGAACAAATAATAAACATTTGTAGTTTTCATGTGAAAAAAGAATCAAATCATCTTCTAAAATTTAAAAGTAAAAAGTAAAAGAAATTTTGTTTGTCATTTGAATCAGAAAATAAGAAATTAAAATTAATTTTTAAAAGTAAAAAAAATTCAACTCCTTTATAAATCTAAAAATAGTTAAATAATAATTATTTAACTTATAATATCTTAATTGCATAAAGTTGAAAAGTTTGACTTACTTTCTAAGATGAAAAAAAGACTATCTTGTTAATATGATTCAGATCATTGTCGATGAAAACATTTTCCACAAATGTTGATGAATAATTCAATTTTATCAATACATTTTGATTTGTTCAGATCAAAATTACTAAAATTTATTAAAAAAATTGAAAGTTTTAAAAATCAAAAAAAGATTAAAATTTTCTGTGATCAAAAATCATTAAAACTCTAAAATGCTTTCAGTGCCCAAAAAATAAGCAAAATTTTTAGTTATCCAAAATTGATTGAAATTTTCAGTGATCAAAAAGTGAGAAAGATTTCGTAACGATTAGAAATTTTTTTAAATGGATAATTATTAAAAAATGATCAAATTTTAATGACCAAAATTTTTGAAACTTTCAATGACCAAAAAAAATTAAAAGCTTTAATGATCAAAAAAAGATTAAGAATCCAAATCATTGGCGTTGAAAACATCCACAAATGTTAATCTTTGAACAGGTTAAAAGCAGGCAAAACACTTGCGATCTAATTAAATTTTCCAAAATGATTTAATAATATTTTCATAACGATTTAATAATGTTTCAGAAATATTTTCAGAATGATCTAGTGATATTTCAAAGTAATGATCTAACAATATTGCCAGAATGATGTAGTAATGTTTCCAGAATAATCTAATAATATTTCCAGTATGAATATTTCCACTTAATATTTTAGCAGTGAGATTGTTGAAAGATAATTTTAAGGAGCACAGCTTTAATAACTATGCTAAATTCTCAAAGCATAAAATTTGTTTGATATATCTTTTCCTTTTATAGCTGTTTGATATTACTGGAAATAATAAATCTTTTGGTGAAAATTTCTCACTGTTCTTACATCTTCATGCTGTAGTATATAAGACATATCATGATAGTATTAGAAGTCTTAAAAAAAGTACAAAATTGAACTGAAATGTGTCTTAGAAGGTTGTAAAGTTCATGTTTGCAATTAAAACTCACTCATAAAGATGCCTCAAAAAACTCGAAATTCTTGTGTGATCATGCTAAAGTTAATTGATCGATTTTTAATATCGTGATCATGCTGAAGTAAAAGGAATGGATAGTGACATGGATACTTCATTGTTGGTTGATCGGAAGGGTGTGTGGATATCAGTAAATTTTACAATTAATTTCTAGTGATGTATTTCTTTGTTAATATGTTTGTGTGATTTATATTTTAAGCATGGTCGAAATAACTATTTAGAATTATAGATCAAATACAGGAAATATTCATTTTGTTCCAAAGGTATCATATCTCAAAATTCAACGAAAATCAGTTTTTGAAGAAGTTTGAAATTTCAAACCGAAGTTTAATTAAATTTTCTAACGAAATTCTGCAATATTTAATCGATGGATGATCGTTGCAGCAAAAATCGCATGCCCTTGTTTATTGCATTTGCATTTCTGTTCTTTCTCTTTGAAACTATTTTTACTTGATTTGTAAAAATCACTCTATTGAGAAGGACAAGATATTTTCTAATTAATTAAATTAGTTAGAAAATATTTTATTTAAAATTTCTTTCCTATACTTTCTTTGGTTTTTCTAGAAGCCAATTTAAGTCAAAAGTGTTTATGATTATTTTGTTGAATATCCAAATAAAATTTAAAATAAGAAACCTTGGGATAAGATTCCTAAGCTCGCACTGTATTTAGATCATTTAGAGCATTGATCATAATATGCTTAAAAATATTGATGGTACTAATAGTATAAACTGGCAGAGATCATTTAAAGTCGACTGCCATTTAACAATTAACAATTACTTATAGAGGACTTTTACTTTAGCTTGATGGCCATATCAATGTGATCACCGGTACTGACTGTTGATTAGTCATGATGAGGTAACAAATAGCGATAAAGACCTATGATAAACTATGACAAATGAAAATTTAATTTCTTTTCATCTCTTCAGATATCTTCCAAGACATATTTGATTTCCAAACTTTCTTCAGAGCAGTCACATATTGTCATGCAAGGTTCAAAGAAAAAATAATTACTTTTTCCTACAACCAATGAGATGAAATTGGATACTGTTTGAGGTATGGAAAGAATAAAATAAATTACAATATAATAAGGGGCCTGAATTTAGAATCATTTCTTCATTTTCGGGATTCACTTAAATTCATGGAATTCAATTTATGTTCCCATGATTTTCTTGGAATTTAATTTAATTTAAAAAACTTCAAATTTGAAGAATTTAGAGAAAAGATATAGAATATCTTTTGTCAGATGCAGACAGGCAATGTGTTTAGTAAGGTCAAATTATATTATTCGCAGGGTGCAATCTTTGAGAGTTTCAACCCCGTAAATATAAAGTTACAGATTCTTCAACCTTTGTTGGTAATGATATCACTTAAATTAAATTTTCATTTTTTATGTAAAAGATTCCTTTGAAGTTTTTTCCAAAATTTTGTTTCTTGAAAATTTAAAAATGATCATCAACCTCTCTTTTTCTTTTTGTTCCTTTCATTGAGGGTCTTGAATAGCCTTTTAAATTGTGTCCTTCAACCGATATTTGTGGATCCAATAAATTGGATCATTAAGGAAACATAAACTTCGTCTGCCTCAGATTGCCGCCATCAAACGATCCATGTAATTGAGATCTAATTGTATTGTCCACGATCTTTAACCCACAAATGAAATATGAATTTTAACGGCTTGTGCTTTTGAGAACCATAAGCTTTGCATTACAAGCGTTTTATTGATCCTAAGTATACCGAATTTAAGCCATTTATTCACTATTTAAATATTATATTTAGATATTAGTAAAAAATTTTAATTTAAATTTAAATATTTGCATACTAGAAGTATAGTTAATATAAATGAAGTATGAGGAACAGAACGAATAAAAAGATGAAAATACATGATGAATAGTGAAGTCTACGACAATAGAAGAAAGAGAAAGGAATTTCCGCACACACGGATTGATGGACAACAGATTAGCTCGTCTAGGCAAGACTAATGCCTTTAATTAATCATCTTCCATAAACAACCATTCATTCAATGGCACTGATCAGATAAGGATATTGATGCTGATGAAGTCAGGAAAATCTAATGAATTTATTCCATTGAATGACATTCGGAAAAAAAGTCAAGAGAATTGTTTCCCATCTGTTACATATGATAGTTAACAGACGGATGTTGTAACTTGACGAATGATGAACTATCCAACTGAATAACAACAATATGGACTAGATTATTCACTCACTTTTCTGAATCAAATTCTCTTTCAATGAAAATTTCTAAAAATGAATTCATTCTTTTTGCATCGGAAGTGAAGAATTAAATCAATTTTTTGATCTGAATTAATCATTTCTCTTAAATTGTTTATTTTTATACTATAAACAGAAATCTCTGTCCCTGTAATTCACACAATTTTCATTCTACAGTTTATTTTGCGAACAAACTGCAATTTGTCAATTTTCAGCTTCTAAAGAGAATAATTAATTAAGTTATTGTTTTAATTATTGTGATAAAAAAGTTTTTACAGTTGTTGATCTTATAATTATATCACCATTATCAACATTGTTGCAAACTGTTTATTTGTTATAGATAAAGAGCCACAATCTTGTAAACTGCTTAGGTGTAAAAATGTTCCACTCTATTTCTTTAACAATCATATGTTCAGCAATCGAATTTACTTTATTCGTTTCGATCATATCTTCTGAGTTGTCATTTAGATAGATCAAATAACTATATCAATGATAAAAATTATGAATAATGCAATAACTAATAAATAACTGCTTGATTTTTTTTAAAAGCAATCACATTTTAGTTATTTATCCAAATTTGATTGACTTCATTGAAATCAATGATTCGTTCTTCCATTATATCATTACAACTGTACTTCTGTTTCATTGTGTTTGATACTATCAGAATTAATCTCTTCAATCCTTCTTTAATTTCAACCATTTGACATTAATACCACCTGTGAACAGCTGAACAACATAATCAAAATAAACGATTACTTGCAGTTCCTTCATTTTTCTTTTTCTTCACTTTTTTTTACAAGCATAAGTTTATTTCAGATTTGAAGAAAATTTTAGGCATGGTTGAATTAGCCTTAATTTTTTGAAGTGCTTCATATGATATCAATTATAATAAACTGCTTGAATCGCAAATTGTTTTCACTTTCTTCCCGAAACGATTTCCGATTTATTAAAATTCTAAAAGTGCGAATGAACAAACTATTAATGTAGAATGCAAAAGTTTATTGAAATGCATTTTGTATTATTTATTCATTCATTTAATATGCCCAACCCTTTAACAAAAAAAAATCAAATTAAAAACCAAAGTATCAAATTTCAATGGTCTTCTTGTAAAAGTGAAATGATTTTTCGAAATGGCGATCTCTAAGACCACTTTTTCATGTTATCGAATGAGCCATCAAAGTGAAATGAACATTTAGCACTTCAGCAATTTACAATTTTGCGGTTATTGAATTTTACAAACACTGCCAAATGTAAACTCTAAGATAATTAGTCGTCTCTACCATTTCGCACTATGATTCTGCGTAATAAATTGTTAAAAACTGATAATTGCATCTTTTCTCGTTTTCCATCACTTACTGCCAACAACCTAAAAGTATTTGTGATTTCTACATTTTCTTTTACAACTCCGATCCACTTTCCCACTGTATTCGTTATCTTGTCATAGATGTTTTGTGCGAAATGTTTGCATTGCAGATGAAAAGTTTCAGTAGAATTATTAAATTTTCTTGCTGGAGAAAAAAATTTCTTTGTGCTGTTGTGTAGTGTATTCGTCCGAAACATTAAGTTTTTAATTGTGGGCAATTATCTGCCACAATAACGGTGATTTTTCTTTACAAATTTCTCGAATTATACAAAGTTTTATTGTAAAATGCACTAGAATGATAGCTCTATTTTACAATGTTTCCACTTTCATTCCAAAGTTAATTTCTCTCGGAAAAAATCCCTCAAACTCCTTCAGTTCATTGTTCTCATCCTCCATTCCCATCATCATTTCCATCCTTTTTGCTTTAAACTTTTGTCTCCAGAATATGATAAAAGTAGAAAAAACCAGTTGATAGTGTATGAAGAATGAGTCGTTGTTGTTGTTCTTTTGCTCATAAAAATTTAAAAGCTGAAATACGAAATTCTGAAATAAATTGTGTTTATGTATGGGTGGAGCCTATTCTTTTAGTTCCAATAAAAATAGGATCTTTTTCTATCACTGAAACTTTCACAAAGAAAATCACTGATTGCCCGAAAATGTGTTCCACATCAAAAGTTATACCATACTGTAAAGTTTTGACTTAAAATATAAAAGCTTTTTTCCTTTCTGAAAACTTTTGCTTCCTCTTTCATTAATTTAAATCGTTTATCGCTATTCTTATTTCTTTGAAAAAGCTTATTTCTTTTGAAAAAGCTTGGAAAAGCTCAAAAATCTTTTGAAAAAGCTATTTCTTTGAAAAAAAAAGCTATCAAAAACTTGCTTTATAACTCAAAAAAAGAAATAAAACTTATCATTGAAATATTCCGGCATAATTCGTTGTTTTACTGAATTACGAATTTTATTGAAGAGAGAAAATCTAAAATCCGTAACCAACTTAGAAATTTAAAAGTACCATCAGATCAAAGACAATGCGTATTGAAATGAAGTTTGACAATGAATTATAAAGCACAGTTTCAATAATAATGAATAGAATTCAAAAGCAGAAAATCACCAGTCAGTTTTAATTTTAAAAAAATGTCAAGTATATTTAAATTAACTTTCTTCGGTGCTCTTTTTACATGGCACTTTCCTTTTTTTCACTTTGAACATCGAAGGTCACTCGATCTCTTCTTCTGCTAATGTACCTTATAAATAAATATTGTTTTCTTTTTTCAATGTCACATGAGAACGAACTTGTTATTCTATCCTATCCCTTCAAATTTCCTACCTCTACCAATCTGTGTCCCTCAGAACAATACCTTTCAAATTGAATAATTGTGTGCTTCTCACCCAATTAGCTGCAAATCCTGTGCCCTTCAATTCATGGTGCTTTAGAGAATGTGAATTATATTTAATAGATGCAAAGAGAATATTGTTTACTTTCGATTCTGCTAAAAATTATCCATCTGACTGGACACTGATGGAACTTTCTGGTCGTTTTACGGAACTCTACAACTTGAACATCGACTTGTTCCTTCTTTACACCAGCTGTTCACAAAGATTTCAATCTCCTTCTCTCAAAAGTTTTTCCTGCTATATGTGAATTTGTTTTTAAAAACTTGCATTTCAGTTTCATGGTAATTCATGAAAAGTTTTCTGCGATTAAATTATAAAAGTCTGTGTGAAAGCTATTGCTTTGCCATGCTTTTTATAGCAACTCGAAAATGTCATAGCAACTCTAAATTACCCTTTCAACTTTCTTTACATCGCGGAAAAAGAGGGAAAGAGAAGACATATAGAAAAAAAGATCCACTCAGCTTTAAACAAACATATAGTTCGAATTTCTAAATTTATTTGCTTCAAATTTGGTTTTTTATATTTCCCGGTTTTTTTCACAATTTTTGAACTTTTATTGATAGAAATTACTTATTCTAAGTTGTAATTAAATTCAGAAATGCAGCAATGAAATATAAGATATTTATTTATTGAAGTGGAAGAAAGGAATTTATTCCTTTGCTCCTAAAACTGAAACTGAAATCTTCGAAGTGATTGATTGCTGTCATTAGTAAGTACTGCTGGCAATTTCTGAGGAATAGAGTTCGAATTTAGGCAGTTAAATTCATGAGCGATTAGCAAGGAAATACCGGAAAGAAATTTCAGAACAAAGAAATTTCCCAAAAAAATAAAAATAGACACAATTAAAAAATTTAAAGAGAAGTATCACAAAAGTTCAATACTTTGCACAATCATAAGAATCTTGTAAATCATATAAACAGTAACATTAAATGCTGAACTTAGCTGCTTCCAATTCCGGTAATCGACTAAATGTTCAAATTCAGGAACTAAAATTTGATAATTTCACAGGCATTTTTGTTTTTTGCAAAAGAAATTACTTACTTTCAAAATTGTTCAATTACACCAAAATTTGAATATCCAACGGAAAGGACATAAAAATTTTAATTTTACTGAAAGAAAATTTATAAAAATGATAGCTTTTAATGAAAAATTTGGTTGATGATTTTCTGAAAGGGACCATTATTGAGATGATGATGATGATGTCTATTCAAATCGATCACTATAACTATTTCCCATTGCTTGTATTGAACTTACACATTTCACATTGAAGTGTGTCCGTATCCATCATTCCGTCCCATATATCTCTCAATTTCAGCGTAATAATTAGCACCTTAGTGTTACCTTAATTACTACCTTGCCTCATTCTTACATATCATCATTGTTGCTTCATTTATTCTCAATATAATATTTCTTCTTAAACTATTAAGTATCATTACAACAATAATTGTCCTATATTATCTTTTGAAATTATACGATATTTTTCCCAAAAGCTATTAACTTTTAAAAATTAAGGAAAATAAATGGAAGGAATGAGAAAAGGTCGACTTTAGTTCATTTATAGTATATAGCAAAGATTATACCAATCGAAAATTACTCTTTCATTAAAAATGTTTTCTCAGATAAGAATCGAAAGGATAGATAATTTTTAAAATTGTTTCATCTCCTCATTCCTTATTTCATCTATTACTTGTTTATTTTTGTATTTCATACTATTTGATAAAAAAACTTTTCTTGCAAATCTTCCTTGCCAACTGCTTTTAGTCAAATTAAGTGCAGAATTATATTTTGCATAATTTGAACAAAATTCGCTAAAAATAAAATTTTCCTTGAGCAATGAAGAAGAATTGAGTGAAAAAATTATTCCTTTCAAAAAGTAAGATTACAAATTATTCTAAGTGCTATAATAATTTATATGTATTGCCTCCTATGTAACTACTTTAAAACAAATTAAAGTGGCACCTGGACAAAGTGCGAATAATTTTGTTCTTTCGGTGAATTATAAAGTCCATCTCCTCGGTGAGTCTAGTTAGTCTTTTTATATACCAATAATTACCAGTGAAGTAATCGTTGAATTTGAAACAGAATTTTCAGTTTGTTCAGTTGCTATATTTTATTTTGAGTTATCTTACATGGAATGTTTTTAATTTGAAAATATGTTTTTAGCGATTCATAAACATCATTTGCATGTTTTAATTTTTGTAGTAAGTAGGTTATTGCTCAAATTCAAAATTCAAAGATTTAATCCTTTTTAAATTTTAAAAATTTTTAAAAATTTCATATTTCGTCTTTCTAAGAACAACAAAAAATCTACTTCCAATTTGTTTAATCTATTTCCATATAACATATTAGGAAATAATTTGTATGGTTTAACAAAAACGCTTCATTTAAGGAATAGACTACAGGTTCTTAGACCAATTTACACCAATAATTTTAGCTTTTCTCGAAAGAAAATGAAAAAAATAATTTTTTTATTCTTTCATGCGCAATCCGAGATCTTCACTTACAATTTCAAGCCAGTCACTCTATTGACACGAAATGAGCCTTGCCTCTTGGACATCCATCTCATCATCTTTCATTACTGCTCCTGTTGTTTATTATCATTTGAGTTGCGCAGTCTATGACAGGTAGAAATGTCACTTTCTTAGATTTAATCAGTTGCCATCAGCAGTGCAAATCATTGTTTGCATTTCAAACATCGTTCTTCTATTCCATGTTTAAATTTGGTAGTTTGTGAATTTCTATTCAATCATTCTTGAAAATTCGAGAAATAAGAAAAATAAAGGAATGAACGAATTGCCAAAAATAAATAAGGATTCAGTCATTCGTAGATTTAAGCTGCAAGTAATTAACGGAATTACTGGTGAAAGTCTTAATGATATTAGATACAATAAGATAAGCGTAAGCTCGAAAGATATCAAGCTGAAATTGATTTAAAATGATTGCTATTAATGATGATGCATCAAAGATGCTTGTCGTATCACTGTTCAAAATAATCATATGTTCAAAATAGTCACAATGATATGTATAGTAACTACTATTCAGCAATATTTTAATTCGCTAAGAACGTGTTGGGTTTAATTACTGATTTAGTGATTTAGTTTAATTAAATCACCTATTTATCAATTCAGACTTGTTTCTAAACGTTTCATTGTACTCTTAGCAGAGCGATTTAAAGAGTTCATTTGTAACCTACTCTTTTCCCTCCTTTCCTAAAACAATTAAATATTCCTAAAAGTGGCAAAGAGAAGTTCATTTCTCAATTTTCTTTCATTATTTTTGCAAGGAATTGCTCAAAAATATTTATGAAATAGATTAATGAATGAATTTTTTTATCTTTTCTAATGCTTCAATTTGAGGAAGATTGAATGAAGTAAAAATAGTAATGAAATTGATAGGAAACCAACTATTATCGATTTAAAAATTGTTGATTTTTTAAGATCAATTACTCCCACTGACCAATCAATTTTTTCATGTAATATAATGTACTTTGCGATATTGTAAATAAAAAAATTTTTATGCAGATATCCAACATAAGAATCTATTGTTCCAGCAATAAGCGGCTCGTTTAATTCAGTATTTTGTGTCATCCCTCAAATTAAAAGGTGTGAATACAATTGAAAAGACAGCTAGCACATTGTTTTTTTATCATATTGTTGAAAGGACATACAAATTTTGAAATTTCAAACATTCTTCCAATTAAATAATTAATTATTACGGCTGCAAGATGTGACATGAGCAATTCATTAGATTAATGGAATTTTGCTCCTTTTTTGTTGAAGAGCTAGAAATTTTGTTTCAAAGCCAATTTCAGCAATTGATATATGGTTTTTTGGGAAATTTAGCTAAAATAATGAGCTGATCATTCCAACATAAAGTGCAGAAATTGTCATTTTAATTGAAATTGAAAATTCCGATTCTATGGAACTAGAGGATTTTAACGAGGATTTTTAATTAAAAGTAAGTCTTTTCGCAACTGTAAATCCAAGCAAGCCTGAAAAGATATATTTATTTTATCATTTCGATATATTTTGAAATATTTACGACTTTGGTTCTCCGAATGACAACTTGTTTCTAATTTCAAATTCAGAAATTCAGATTGAATTAAGTCATCTAAATATATTACGAAGAAGTTACGTTACGTGTGGCCATCAGCATTCATCTCAGCCTACTACCCGCTGTGTTCTAACCCAAAAATCATTTCCCTTTCCCATCATCACAATTGCTCTTTTGTACAAATAAATGCCGCTCATTTCTGAGCACCTCATTTGAATTTTCATTTCATTTGGTTATATCATTCACCTCTCCGAAATGTAGCAGCAGTTTTTTCAATCCCAATGGATAATTGAAACTTTCTCTTTCTTTTTGATGTTTGGCGGAAATTTGTTGGTTACTAACTTTTCTAAGAAGTAAATCTGAAATAGTTGAGAAGATTAAATTATTCAATTTTGACTCTAGTTGAATTTGAAATTATTATTACATTCGCACTTTTCAAGGATGTTTTTACAATATTAAATATCAGCAGGAGAGGCTCAGTGATATCACAAAGTTAATAGCAGTTGTAAAATATTGAACAGTTGTGTATTTGTAGTTTGCAATAAGAATGATATTAATAGATCAAGAAGACAGTTTAGTTACATACACTCAAATAAACATATGACGTCTGCCATCAAAATTGACCAATTTTGCCTTTTTATGATTCATTCGAAAATTACTATTAAATTATTTTAAATTATTTTTCAAAAAAAAAAATTGCTGTAAAATTATTTCGGAATTCAAACTTGATCTTCAACAGTTTCCAAAAACAAAAAAAGTTTTAGAACGAAAAGAGAGATAGGAGGACTTAATGAGTGCATAAATGACCAGTTGTTTGTCAGCTCGGGTTACTCTAATATTCCCTCTGTCCTTTACTCTTTCGGTAGGCTTTGTATTCTGATAGCGGTAACACATTCACACAAAGATCCATTATGTTTGCTTAATCTCATCGTTTAAGGTACTACTCCTTGCTTACTTTTCTTCATAATGATTCTTCACTTTCTATTTAACCTTAGCCATTGTTATAAAGTCAATAGTGGCTACTACTTTGCTTTAACTATCACTTTGCAATAACAAACAGAACTTTTTCATATTTCTGCTCTGTATTTTGTTCTAATTTTATTTATATTTTATTTGAAGCACATAAGAAGCTGTAATATGTCCAAAGAAAATTTCCTTCCATTACACTGTTGTTTTCAAATTGTTCGTTTTGTTTCTTTTTAATTAAATTTTTGATGGTACACTTTCAATCCGAGATATTTAAAAATGTGTCCATGAATATCGAAAATTTCGCATCTTTTTGAGTGAAATCTCACTTTTCATTATCCCGTGATATTTGATATGGATTTAATTTAGCACTTTAAAAAAATATTTTCAATTAAGAAGAAAAATACTTCCAAGTTTCTGATTTCTTATTAGGTGTTTAAGTTATCACTCGGAAAAGATGGATGGTAAAGTAAAAGGCAGACAGAAAGAAACCTAGGAACATGATTATTTTGAATAATTCCGGCTTAATGCTAATTTCTAAAGATAACTCTTATCAGTCATTCATTCATTCATTATATTGCCAGTTTGTTGCTATTTATCTCTGGATCCCTTAGTAATAATCAGAATCATCCGATAAGTTATTTTCTAAGATTGATATCTTTTCCGAGAAGGATCAAGTTGATCAAGAAGGATTAGGGCACAAAAAAATGAAATTATTGTGCCCAAATAGCCTTAATTAGTGGATGTTTCAATGGTACTGATTACAGCAAACTATGATTCAAACGCTATGGTAACTAATTTTTTTAGAACACGTTATTAAATATAAATGGCTAATTAATTCCACTGGATTTTTCATTTAATTAATTCTGAAATTCGAAGACGTAATTGAGCTATTTAAAAATCAATTATCTGAGACGAAAAATAAACCAGAAAGGTAAGAAAGCAAAAAAATGAGTTTGGTATTGTTCCTTACTCAAAGTTTTTTTTTTCAATCTTTAATTTTTTAAATTATACATTTAGATCTTTAATTTTCAGTGATCATCGCATCTGTATTTAGGTTAATTCTGATCTTAAAATTCAATGTTTAAATTTATTATAGTAGTCCTTAATGTATATGCACTGCTCGAAAGCCAGGGATCATTATTAACGTTTCTTCGCAAATTTGTTTTAAATTAATTTTTTGAATAAGCAATACTCTTGTCGAATTGCTAATACATGGTAAGTAATCATGAATTATTTTTGCATATTTGCAGTTGAATAATGAAAATTTTACTGATAATTACTTTAACACTGAAATGTTCAACTTTCTGCACAACGTTAGACACTTCACAATCTATATTTTGGCTAACTAGCAAACTGGAAAACATCGCATGGCGGAAAGGTTGTTTAACGACAGCTGGCTGTGCACAACCAAGATTTCAACTAACATTTTTAAATGCTGTCACCAATGAAAAATTGTCAAAAAGTTGGCTTATTACGCCAAAACTAATGCAGGTTTGAGCTGTTTAGCAGTTCCTTTTAATAACTTAATAATTGGCTTGAAGAAAATTATTTAATATAATTGTGTAAATCGATGAATTATGTAAGAACAACCATAAGTCATTCAAAAAAAAAATCAGAAGTTTTGTAAAGGAAGTTTTCTTGAGCAGAGTGAATGGAAGAGAGAGATATCAGAAAAAATATTATGGAGCGAACAATTCTAAACATTAAAAACAAAAGCTATCTTTGAAATAATAAAATTTAAGAAGCTTCTTAAAAAAATGCAAATCTATATTAATTATTTTTGTAAATCATAACAAAAATTATGATTCTCAAAGTTAATATTTTCA
This sequence comes from Mansonella ozzardi, assembly GCA_029876185.1. Taxonomy (NCBI): domain Eukaryota; kingdom Metazoa; phylum Nematoda; class Chromadorea; order Rhabditida; family Onchocercidae; genus Mansonella; species Mansonella ozzardi. Next base: position 8,175 of record JARVGP010000068.1, on the reverse strand, counting down.
TATCCGGCAGAAATCTTTGCTCCACTTCAAAGGTTAATGCGTTAATTAAAATAATTTTTGAGAAGGAAATTAAGTGTCAACGTATGAGGTCTATGGCAGTCTAGAAATTTTTTCTGAATCATTAAAAAGCGAAGTAATTAGATGGGACGCCATCGGGTCGTGCCTTTGATGATTGTTTGTTGACCTTTGACAGTTAATCGTACGCCTTTTAACAAATGTCCGTTAAAAATTGAAAAATATTTCATTTCAGATAACAATGATTATTGACGCATTAAAATGGAATTTTTGATTTTGACTAAATCTAAACTCTCTGCATTCTGATATAAGTTCAATGCAGGGTTAGCTGAAGAATGGCATAGCCACTTTTTTTGGTAGAAAACTTCAATGTTGGCGATTTTTTTTTTAGAGTTTCATTTCAATTTGCAACTATCAATTTTGAAATTTTGCAGGAAAGTCAACGTTTGTACGTCGCTCATTGGAGTGATGGTAGCCCGAGTGACATTCAGATTTCATGCGAAGTCGTAGGTGTAGATCCAACTTATGGATTCCCAAGAATCTGCGATTCGTCTGCTTTAATTGACATTTATCAAAATGAAGTAAATTTAATGTGAAAACCATAATTTCAACTAAAAAGTCTTCAAAAGTTTAAATTTCCAAGTACATATATTTATCTAAGATTTAATCATCAAATTTCAAATACAAAACTTTTTTAGCGATTTTGAAATTACCAAAATATTTCCACTATAAATTATATTATGGAAGTGAATGTTTTAAGCAAGTCTGAAAGAAAAAACAAATTGGCTTGCGCTAGGAAGTTATAGCCAAGCATGAGAGTTTGAATAAGTGAGGAATGTCTGAATTCTGCTTATTACAAATTTACAAATTTCAACGAGAAGTAATGAAGAATGATAAATGTGGGGAATAACGTCTAATGAAATGGAATTAATGTAGTGGAAAATTTTAAGCGATCTGTTTCAAAAAAACGATAAAATTTTGGCACAATGTGTCATATACCGGTTCATGCTTATTGAAAATTGTTGTTTCATTTTTGCAACTAAGAAATAGAGTTAAATTATGCAAAAATTGAAGTTCATTCTTTAGAAAAAATTGAATGAAATGATCATCTTAAAACTATTTCGATTTTATTAGGAAGATTTTATTAACCATAAGAATTTATTTTAAAATATTTTCATTCCCTTTGTCCATGAACATAATTTGAAGATGTATTATTGTTAAAGCGGAGCAAATGATCAGATAAAATTTAATTCGCTGCTGGAATCTACACATGATAAAGGTAGATTTAACATTAAACTTATATGTGTAACAATTACAGGAGAAAAAAAGACCACAGAAAAGATCTGGCACAGTATCATTAGACACTGATGGCAAAGTTATTATTAGACTGACAGCTCGTTGCTTCAATAGTACAATAATTATGGAGAAATATGAGGAACGTTGTCCGTGGTGTATAGAATATAGTGATGATACTGTGATCAATCAGCAGGTAACAATTTTTTTCGTCCTTATAAAAGATTGTTAGCATTGCGAATATCTGAGCCAACTTGTCTACTTGTCTACTTGTCCACTTGTCCCATTATTTTCCTGATTTTGGGATTCACGTTTTCTCTCATTTGATGCTCAATGTGCTAAAAATTAATCAAACAGAAAAAGTTAAATTTAAATTATCTGTTGATTTCAATTCTTTATTTATTATTCACATATTACAACTATACTTTTTCTAACTTACAAATGTTTTGCTGAAAAAGCCCATAACACTGAAGCAACAGGTGAATGATCTAACAATTTTTTTCAGTTGTCCACACTCTTTTTTCTACTTATTATGTGTTAAAAATGTAGTAATGATTAGGAACAGATTTTGCAGTATTCAGCAGATTTGAAATCTGGTTTTGTGCAACTTGTTGGAAATGAAAGTTACCTGTATACTTTGCTGGCAGCATTTGCTCTGATAACAGCGCTGAGCAGTGCACTTTTCGCATTTATCCTCTATCTTTATGTTAAACAGAAGAAAAATAGAAATTCATCACCCAGAAAATGTCAATGTGATAAAATAAGTACAGCAAATGTAACGCATATCGAATCACCCAGTGATTCCGTTGCGAGTACCAGGCAAGTTACTTTAATATTTTATTAAATCATGATTTAAAGTTCACGAATTATTATTATTCTTCAGATTTGTGTTTCAGGTAGTAAAATTTTTAAAATAGTTGAAAATATGTTGCAGTTGTAATTTTTCAATCACTCATATTCAAAACTCTAAAGATAATTATTAGTTATTACAGATATGATATCCCATGGGATTGTAAATATCGTCCGTTGCCGAGATGGACAAGTTCGAGAAGCAATTCCAGTAATGCATCACCACCAGATACATCTTCTACATTCACTGCATCATCGCAGCATTCAAAACCAACAAAAGTTGTCATTGGAAGTATTTTGCATCAAATAAATTCACCAAATTCGTCCATTTACGAAAAACCTGATGACAGTAATCTTAGATGAGTGTGAATTGAAACAGCGAGTATGTTGAACTGGTAAATAATGTGCTAACATTTGCTGTCAATATCAAATTTCTATATGAAATTTAAGCATTTTAAGTGCAAATTCTGAAAATGAAGGTGCTAATTTTGCTGTATTATTAAGTACCTCATGTCATGTGATCTCTTCTAATCCTGTGATGATCTCATTTCATGTATATATTCTTTTAAATAATAAAACGCTTTTTTTTGCAAAATTGGCTTTTTCACCAAAAAAAAAAAAAAAAAGAAAATCCTGATAGAGTATGAAATAAAGTGCTTCTTGAAACTTTCTGTGAATACTGACAATGAAATAAGATTGAAAATTCAAGGTGATCTGTCACTTCTCGGATATAATTCAGAATTTTATAGCATAACTTCGATGAACATATAGAAATCATTTATGGCAAAAAAATTGTAGGCTAAATAGAATCAAACATTGTAACATATACATAAAAGGTTTTAACTAAAACATTATATGTAACCGAGTATTTACCGATGAAGAAATAAAAGAAATAAGTGATGGCCAAAAAGAGAGGAATGCGTAATGATTGCATAACAAGGTACTTTTACCGCTTGGCCCGAAAGCTTAAGTGTAACTCATTTGTTATCTGCTACGGTTATTCTTTTTGTGTAAAGAAAGAAAAACAACGTCACAAAAGAGAACAACTGTTCATTTTCTATAAGAAATGAAATATCAATAGCAATAATTAGCATCATTTAAGTAATTATATTAATGAATCAGTATTCGAGCATTTTTATGTAGAAAATAGTAATTGATCTGATTTTGTGTAGATATGCAAGTACATATTAAATTGATAAAAAACTCCAGGAAATGATATCTCAGATGTTTTAGAGCAGAATTCGAATGATACTATGCAGTTACGCCGGAAAAGCATTAAAAATAGATTGATTGATTAAGCTTGTAATATTGTTAATAAAACAATTAAAATTAACTAGGAAACTCGTAGTAAAAAATAGAATTAGTTGACATATTTCAAAAGTAAGAGTAATTTCGGATGACAAATCATGATTATCATTAGCTATCTTTGTCACCAAAAATTGGAAGTGAAGAAAGGAAACTTGAAAATAATTGGAATCCCTTAACTTTCAGCTTGCTTCACTGTAGCGAAACTTCTTTAAAAACATTCACACTACTGATAAATTTGCAACTATGTTATGTGAAATCAAATATGACATTCAAAATTACTTTAAACTTTCAGATTTTCTTTAAATTCAACTCTCAATACTGGTATCATTAAAGCAATATAAAATATTAATTTTATAGTATATGATGAATTTTTGAGCAGCTTGAAGATATTTAGCACGAGTTTTCGGCAATGGGTAAATTTTAGGTAGAATCGCAGACTCATTTATGAATTTTACCATTCAACAAGTGAAATAATTAGTGTTGCTATCGATTCTGATCTTTGAAGTTTTTATTGATCCTTACATAAAATATTGCATTCTTACTCGGAGATCCGGCAGATCTATTATTAATTAAAATAAAAATTAAAATAAAATTTATTAAAATAAAAACTATCTGATGAATATTTATAAATATAAATATTTATAGAGGCATTTTAGATAGGTAATTTTAAACAAATAAAGTAACTTTATTGGTTCTCATTTAAAACTTGTTTTATCATGCCTACAATTTGAACTTCATGAATTTCAGATCGACTTAATCATAGGGAATGATTTCTTTGTAGGTACAATAACAAATAATTTGACAAAACTAGCTAAAAGACAATAATTTGGCTTTTCTATTTAACAGAAATTTTAAAAAAAACGCACGAATTTATTTTGCGGAAATATTTCTGACGATAGTATCATTGCATTTATCATCTGATCAGCGATGATTCATGCTATCTGAATGATAACAAACGTCTCTGCTAGACAACAACTGCGCCCGAAGTATTTTGTAGGTCCAATAACTTGTTAAAATGTTGAATGGAAAGAAGTTGCCTCAATTATTACAAAATAAACTAGAACTGAGAATCCGATAAAAGAAGAGAAAAATTCAGTTGGCAATTAATGAAAATCTCGAATACGTGGGAGAACTTTTCTTAAAAGATAGAAACGGCTTCGAAAAAACTTTTATTATTAGAACGATAACAAGTAAGTATAGTAGTTCCTATATGATCGAATACTCTTCGTACCAATGTTTCTAAAGTATCTGTTTTGGTAGTTAGCAGACTTTCATTAGCCATTGGACAATAAGATTCTATATAGATACTGAAATGAATATTGTTAATCCAAACTATCGATTTCAATCCAAACCGTCGCAACAAAGGCTTGCAAATATGGAAAGCTTACTGTTTATGTTTATGCTTTTCTTTGCAGTTCCTGGATATTTTTGAATAAACCAGTTAATACCAAAATTTTTCAATCCCAGTTCTGATTTTGAATTCAAGAAGAACATTGTGCAAAATTAAGTCTGGGAAAAGGCAGGAATGACCATGGTCAGATGATTGTTGAATAGCTGCTGTCTTACGAAGTCTAATTATAATATTACTTTTTTATAAAATATTAGAATTCTGACTTTATGTACTTTCTATTCCACGAATATTTTTTCAGATTTTAACATACAAATTATAGTAGTAAAATACTGAAGAATGATTTTGTTTACCGTATCTGTACTTTATGATTATTTTTTCCCGGAATTAACACTTCGACTTTTTAACTGAAGTATATTTTAAACTTTAACAATGCTTGACAAGCCATAAAATCAGAAGCCAATACTAATCTAAATATCTGCATAAATCTCATACCTTTAATTGGATAAAGTTTTGAAATTTATATCTGACTTCTTCAGGAGAATAGATAGTTTCCCATAATATTATGTATTAGAGTATCAATTTTACATAATCTGAAAAACAGCTCATTTAGAGAATAATGAAACCAACAATGTCAAATTTATAAAAGTATTGCTGAACCTGAACCTAACTGATAAATTTAATATATTTTCAGAGTACAATCTGAACTCGAAAGGCTATGTTTCCTTTGTTAATAACTAATTAGTAGTGAAATCTATACATAGCATCTATTCGATCCCGAAAAAAAGTTTTATAGCATAAAAAAAGTTTTATGTTGACTTTGTTGACAGATTTGGCCATTGTTGTATTTTCAGACAACGCTCCCTGCAAACTTTTAGGCTTTTTTTTTCATTGGTATTGCGACGTATCATTCTTTTTTTTTAAAACGTAAATTTTTATATTACAGTTTTTTTTTTGAATGAGTTTCAAAATTATTTATTCATATAATGAAAAAAAGAATAATAAAACCAACAATGTCAAATTTATAAAAGTACTACTGAACTTTTATAGTATTTGCTATATATTTTGTTAACACATCGTTTTCATCAAATGTTATTTTTTATTCATTTCATTTCCTTTCTACCTTTGTCATAAAATTTGGCATTTCGATAACAAAAATGAATGTATTGTATCCAGGTCATATTTATTCACATATTTATTCATGTTGGATAAATTCTCTATTGCTTTCCAAAATGGCTTTTTGTTTTTCCATTATTTTTTCCTTTTTTCTTTGTTATTGGATCATTTTGATCATTTTTTTTTTTAAATTTACGTCTTATCTGATTAAATGAAAATAACTATGAAAGAATATTGCTTAATATGTTTTCCAAACAGAAACGGTAAAAAAACAAAAAAAAAAAAAAAATCCGATGAAAGAAGTACAGAATAATTGCGCTAGCTGCTCATTTGAACCATCAAATCAAAAGCAGTGGTTTATCATAAGGATAAAACCGCCAGAAAAAACGGAAAAAATTCGAAATCGGAAAAAACGAAGCAAATATTGTGGATGTATTGATTATAATTTTATAGCATATAATGAAGTTTAGTGCATGGTTACATTTCAAATTTTCTTTTCACGATTCAAATCATTATATCTACTGTAATGGACAAAACATACGTTGTAATTTCCTTCTATTATCTCATTATCTAAATCACAATGTTTGCGGTGATAGACCAGAGTACCTATTGTAAACGATTAAGCTCATCATATTCCCAACCTAGCAGTATGTAATTCTTTTTCTATGTATTCATGAAGGTATAATCGTTAACTTACTAGCTATCAACTGCCTAGTTAGTAGCTAGTAAGTTATAGATCCTTTGTGTAACTCTAAAGGTACAAATACTTTGTATGCATATTAATACTATTATAAAAGGGATGAAGTAAACATTACATAGATCAGTTCTGCTTCAAAACATAGCATATCCCGACGCTTCACTTCTTTTTATCTGCTTTTATAGTAGCATTAATATGCGTACAACCTGTTTACCTGTTTCTTTATTATCCAGGAGCCAAAGATCATCGAAATGGATGTTTCCATCAAACAGTCAGCTGTTGCAAAGTTTTCAATTCAATAAGTGTATCATTTTCGTATAATTTTTTTTTTTTTTTTTTTAATCTCATCTACAGTCTTACTTCCACGACAATAATATAACCGATTTAAAATTTTTTTTTTACTTTCTTCGTTTAATTATATTAATGAATTTTCTTCTTTACCATATTAAAGCTATTGCTATAATGTGCTGGGTGATGAACATTAATTAGCTGAATGAATTTCGATATTTAGTTATCAGACAATTAGTACTTTTCATAGAAATCATAAATATAATCATATTGGCTAAGTAAGATTTTACTCCACTTTATATTAGATATTTTGATTTTGCGTTTTTCTTTCGCTTTTCCGAAAAAAGTTACTTTTAATTGATTACATTTTTATTTAGCTTTATTTTAAAATTTTGTAAGACGTTTATAATGTTTGATATTATCTAATAATTTTTTTTTTTTCAATCATATTGCTTCGATGATGACATCATGAGAATTTACATATTTTATATTCGTTTACAATGCATTTTTAAATCTGAAAAGATCAGAACGATTTTGATATTTTAATATGACTAATACGTTAACCAATAATTGTGCATTATTTTGGATTGAATGATACTTTGCTTTACATTTGCTTAGTGTAATCCCGCAATGTTTATTTCCACACAGATTGAATTGAAGCGAAATGTTAGCGGAATTGTTATTTGAACTGATCAGAAAGTTTTCGTAATATCTATAGTGATAAGAGATAAGATATCCGATGAAAGAATTTGGAGACAAAAATGAAAAGCTATAGGAATGTGATATAGTATCAGATATGGATTCTGATATAGCCAAAGCTACTAGATATAGAAGATTTTGTAGGATTAAAGAAAGAAATTTTCTTCCACTTTATTTATATTTATTTCTCGTTATTTACATTCATTTTTGGCATTTTACTTACTTTTCAGATTCTCCTTTATTTTTTTGCATAGATTTCGTTTCTTTCTATATTTACTTACATTTTGATATTTTCTCTAATTTCATTATAAATCAATTAAAGCTCAAATGAATTGATTAATTAATCTTCCTTCAAATAAACATAAATAAATACAACACGTTAAACTTTTTTCTAATGTTAACATTAGCAAAAAAAAGTGTTAAATTGGTAAAGTTCAAATATCATTTTAACAGTTGCTATTAGTTATTCTTAAAAATCATGAATGAAATAATTATTAATGTTTAATGTTTTTTTTTTTTTTTTTTTTTTTTTTTTTTTTAAAAAAAAAAAAAAAAAATATTA